>JALLBI010000499.1:0-10799 GCA_036940125.1 Mediolabrus comicus
CACTTGGATGTGAGCACCTTGTTCTCTGCCAGAACTTTCGAGAGAAGTTCCTCAAGAGATGAAATCTCCCGTCTCGCATCTTCCACATCCCTACCCGTGTCCAAACTGGCCCTTTCATCTTGGTTACTATCGCATCCTGTCAGAAGAGAGGTAGAAGTAGAAGAAGGGGAGAGAGAGAGAGAAGCCGTAGTCTCTTGAGTTCCTTTTTGCACAAGCAACCGCTCTAACTGCCTCTCTAGAGACTGAATCCGTTCTCTGGAGCGTCTCTCTTCGATGTCACGTTCTTTAGCCGCTTGTTCGAGAACGTGACACTTGTGGGACAGATCTGCAGACTTTTTCGCCCAAAATTGCAGAGATTTATGATAATGTTCTTGCCCCCAATGTTCACATATGTTGCTGTCCAAGTCGGATTGGAGTGCGATGGAGTTGCTATCATCCGTTTGTTTAATTGTTCCCCCCTCAAATGAGGTGCTATCGCACTTCTCTTCATGTCGGCGAGGGCGCACTCCACTGCCGCCGCGGCCAAATATTGATCTCAAGAAGTTCATTTTTTCTTTTATCACTGTCTGCTTCTTGGTCGCGTCGCAGCTGTTGTCCGTTGCCGTTGCGTGTCGCGACGGGAGTATATTGTTAGTATGAAAGCGGGATTGAGTGATGGAATGTCAGAGCCGATAGGAGCCGATGGACGATGACGATGAAGATGGAGAGAAGATGAGCAACGCTCCTCAATCAATCAAATGTCCTGTAAAAAGTGACCTGTAAATTTACGTAACATCACTCAGGTACTTATGCAGGTACACCAAGGTTAACCATTTCGTTTCTTATACTCCTTTTCTTTCAGGAACATGTGTGTCGCTTTGTTTTCAAACAAACAACAACAAGCAACGAACGAGTTGAGTTGTGATAGGGTTGTGATAGGTATGGTACCATACCAACACTGTCATCCCAGCCCAACATCATGATGAAGATGTTTTCAACCAGCTGCATGCGTATTTTCGCCATAATACTTCTTTACCGCGCCTACGCTGCAGCAGCAGCATCAGCAAATGATGCAGACTCCGCGACATCGTCATCAGTCGTTGAAGAACTCGAATCCTGCAACAGTATTGTCAATAGTTTCCCCAAAGATAACACAGATATCGACGGAAATGTCTTCAAACTAAATCTATCGACAGTAGAATGCAAATGCGCAGGCAAATTGGTACGATGTGTTTATACCGCCGAAGGAACATCAAAAGATAGCGGGGCGATCAATTACACATTTGATAAATGTGCTGCTTATGATTGCAGTGACACGGCGGCGGTGGGGGAAGGGAAAGTTTGTCAAACGCAAGAAGGTTGGAAACAAAATGATTCTTTTGATGTATCAAAGTTTAATGAGGAGTTGTTTATGTCGTGGTGTGTTGTTTCTGAACCTACAAGTGATGCAACTATGTTGAGATCAGCATTATTCGGTATTGGAGTGGGTGCAGCTTTTGTAATCTGATTCAACAATTCCAAAGATGATATTGGTTGCTTGTTTGTGTGTTTTGTGGTGTTAGAGAATTCCAGAAAATAATGTAAAAAAGGTTTCTAGCTAGTTTATTCCTTTAATAGCGGTATATTTTTACAGCGGCACTCCAGCATATATGCACACATGTTCTTTTTTTTTATATTTGGCTGGGTACCAACTCATTTTCGGTGTATCACATCACCAAGCTGTTTCAATTTCGCTTGCTGTTCTTCCTCTTCCATGTATCGATCTACGATGTCGCATAATTCTTGTAATCTGTCGGGATCGACCTCATCAATTGGAAACGAATCAGGTTTTCCTATCAAGGGGTTGAAGCGAAAGTATTTTGTAGACGACATCTTTGTCCCAGAGTGTTGGACATTTGTTCCTTCACCAAACATGTCCTATTAGGACCAAAGCAAAATACGTTAGTATATACATCCATTTCAAAGTTGAATATTATGCTTCATGTCAATGGCATTCTCACCTCCATTGCATGATGTACTTGTTCCGCATCCGTTGCACTGTCCAGAATCTGAGCCACGATTCCATCCCAACCAACCCTTGGCGGTACCTTTATTTCTTCAAAGCGTCCCGTACCTGGAGTAATCGAGTATGATTAGAATTCTGATGCGAGGAAAAGATAAAGCAACAACTACAACACAAAACTACTCTTACCGCATGACACGATCAACTCGATCGGGATATCGGGGAACAAAGTGCGTGCTTCATGAACAGCAACGGACGTTGGATTACTCGCCAAGATTCCACCATCAACATAGAGCTCATCAAAGCTCAGTAGAGGCTTGAAGAAGGTAGGTGCAGCCGTAGTTGCACGCAGCGCAATCTTTTGTGTAACCCGGAAGGAACCTGGATATCTTGAACCTTTGCCTGTACGTGGTGCACACTTGATACTAGACTGCTTCTGTGAGTCGATTGCCTGATACTCCTCCATCACATCATCATATGATAATCCAAGACGCTCTCGGGCTTTTCTGGGGTCGATGCAGAAACTGTCTGGTAATTCACCTCCACCGTAATTGTAATTTCGCAGTAGCGCCAGCTGGGAAGGAGTCGAGCTCATCTTGGACGATACAGCAGTGATGAGTGGAACAGCTGGGTTTGCCCGTGAGTCTAGCATCCCATCATCTTTTAATATCTCTTCCAAAACTTCCATCAAATTTGCTTCGTCGTAAGAAGCCGTGGTTGTTGCGAGCATGATTGGCTTTAACAATGATTTCACAAAGATCCTCTTAATCAAGGTATCATACCGTATTCTTGCATCGGCAGCCGACTCTCTCCGCAATCCTACTAAAAATGCAACAATGGCACCAGTTGAAGTCCCAACAATCATATCAAATGCATCGCATACTTCTACTCCTTTCATCGCCTCTACGATATGGCGGATAGATGTGACAGCTGCTATACCACGAGTGCCACCACCATCTAAGCATAGTATTCGTAGTCCTGTTTGACCGGGAAGTTTGGGTGTCCATATGTTATGTCCGATTCCAGCAAGAAGTTTATTTGCATTTTGTTGAACTTGTCCTTTCAATCCTGGTTTCAACCATTCATCTTTCTGCAGTGACGACTTATTTAATCCTATTTTTCGTCCAATAAAGTTGATTGGTTTACGTATCCACTTCCGTTTGAAACGTTCTGATGGTGCATATGAAGAACATTCTTCGATGGCTTCAATGAGTCCGGACGTAGATCTCAAAGTCGCGGCAGCTTTGTCACTCGCCACTACCATGGCTAACAAGAGTTGGACAACATACAATCCACAGCGGCGGCGAGCCTCTTGTCGTCGTTTTCTGTTAACCCGATTGAAGCTGGAAGTTCTCCTACCGCGCAGACCCTTCCCATCTCTGAAACGTGTCTTTTCTGCTTCATTGGCATGTCTGAGAAGTATTAACAGATCAGAAATTAACCCCCCGCTTGAACAAACATACCCCTGCCCTTCCACAACACATGTACTCCATTGTTCATTCACTCTCAATATATCATCTGTTACTATCGCACCAAAATCTTTCGATAATGCACTCAAATCACGCAAGGCACGACAGGCGGTACATGCCGCCGCAAATGATGCCTCCTCCTGCTGTTGTTGTTCCAATAGTGATCCCTCAACATCACCATCGGCACGTCCCTTTTCGACCGATCGTGCCCCATCCCGTATACATTCTAATAATGGTAGTACTCCCCCACCTTCATCGAAGAATAATTTCCATTGCCACGGTTTATCAATACTTGCCGCGATAGATACCGCAAGATGTCGCATATCTCGTCCTATCCTATTTTTGTAATGTTCTGGATAGCTCAATCGTAGTATGTCCCTTCCGATGGCATCACCTGGTAATGGTGATGCAGTTGATTCTTTGATATTGCCATCAATACTGTTAAGTGGACTAGGTCTTACTTGAATATCATCCATTAGATTGTCAGTAATGGATAATTGGTTGACACTTTCATCGAGTTCTTTGGACATTTTCTGTGTCAAGATAAAAGATGAGAGGATGAGTATTGTAAGTACACTGATGAATGAGACTATTCACAAGTTAAAGGGTGAGGAAAAGAAAGTAAGGAACTCACCTGATCCAACTGTAAATTGATAGGTAACTTATCATTTCCTTCCACATCATTATTTCCACCACCGCCACTACTACTACTACCATCTCTTTTCGTCATCATCCCCCTCCTATTCCTATTCTCTTCTTCAAATATTATCCGTTCACGATTATCCTCCTCATCTCGTTTTAACTTTAGTAGATAGGATGCCAATGAATTTGGAAATTGTGTTGTAAATCCAGTTACGCTGGTGTTGCTACTTCCACCTTCTCCTTCTTCACTACTTGATTCAGCTGCTGCTGGTGTTGACTGATTTTCTCTTGGTAACCCAAATTGATCAATCAAGTTATTGTTATTATTGTTGTTGTTGCTATTTAGCAATGGTCTACCAAATACATCTACATTACTATCACGAGTTTCATCCTTGAGATGTAATATTAATGAACCGAGTGTTCGTGTGGCGGATATCCAATTGTTATCTTCTACTGATTCTGTAGTAGTGTTTTCTGTGAGTTGTTGTTGCTGCTGCTCATCCGAAAAGACGACTTCAGGGTCGATTTCTGTATCGACGAAATCAGCGGCATCATTATCACTGCCATCATCTACTGAAGCTGATGATGTTGAAATTCTTTGCTGCTGATCTTCTATCGGTGGCTCAATTTGATATGACAGCAGCGATGACGATGACTTACGACGTCTTATTGACCTTGTTCGTACAGAAGCAAATGCTGTAGCGTAATTATTATTATGTATACGAATAGATGCCGCCGTACATTGAGTGGTCCGTAGTAGACAAAACGTAGTAATCCATAGAATACTACACCATGATGTCAAAGTTCTGCAGCAGAACATCGTCATCATTCTACTATATCTTTCGGCTTTCCTTTTGTTCACTCTCTCTCTACTCTAGGCTTTTCAAATCAACGCAAAAGATGAACAACCTACAGCAGCACGACGATGTCTATCTACCTGCAATATGTTGACGTTGCCATGCTATTACCTATGATGTCATCGGCCATGGCATGGCGAAGGCTTATATTGAAAAATTCTTTGTCTTTTGCGCTTTGTGACACCTACTCAGTAGGCGGGACTCCTCTTATAATGGAGGGACAACACTATGTACTTCTCTTCCTTCTCTTCACAAACGTTAGCACTATCAATAGCATAATAGAGCTCAATGAACCCTACCTACCTATGCACCAGTTGAACAGTTGAATAATGTCGAATGTTGAAAGCGACGATGAATTCATCGACAACAGTCGTGATGTGGTACCAATTGCAACAGCAGCAGCAGCAGCACCTGATGATGTCGAGGCATACTATGAAGAAGAGGTCAACAAAAATGATGAGGATAATGTTGAAGAAAATAAGGTCGCAGAGAGGAATCTAGTACGTAATGATCGTATGCAAGTGCAACATGCTCAGCCGTCTCAATATATAGACTTGGGAGGGGTAATTGACATTGATGATAATGTCTCTCCACCATTGTACGAATTTATACGAAATAAGCTACTATCAGGATATGGATGGACAATTACGGGTATTATTGTTCTAGCCTATTCTATTTGGGCATTTGTGACAAATTTCGAAAGAGCACTCCCTTTACTAATTGTGGAATGTATTATTCTTGCTATAATGTTGTTTAAATGGGTTACTGATAAGTATTTTTCGGAACGTAAATCGAGGGTACAGAATCAAATGGTACACTTTTGTTTGGAAACGATGGAAACGAGTAAAATTGCTGTGGCAATTTGTATCATTGTGATTGTCATCATGATTGGTGTACTGATTGAGCAGGCAAAAAATCTTATTAGTCTACTCGGACTTATTGTATTTGTACTATTGTCATGGGCGACGTCATATAAACCAAAGCAAGTTAATTGGAGACCCGTTCTGTCAGGAATCACAATCCAATTCATCTTGGGGGCATTAATGTTGAGGGTGGTAGCAATTGCAAATGCAGTCAAATTTCTGGGGGATCAGATTACAATCTTTTTGAATTATACATCAGCGGGAGCAATGTTTGTTTATGGTTACCTGGCGGACAGTGCACTGAGTTCAACACCAGTAATGCTTGCAAACGGGGAAGAGTACACTTTGTACCCACCTTTCTACTTTTCGGTGCTTAGTGTTCTTATCTTCTTTTCTGCATTTGTGTCAATATGCCATTATCTTGGCATAATTGGCTGGCTTGTGAAGAGGCTTGGGGTTGGATTGGCACTTGTGATGGGCACTTCTCCGGTGGAGACATTCAATACGATTACTAACATGTTTCTTGACCTAACCCAATCACCAATGCTACTCAAGCCTGCATTAGCTGATGTCACTGACTCGGAGCTCCACGCAATCATGACAGCGGGCTTTGCTTCTACAGCAGGTAGTGTTTTGGCGGCATACATTAGCTTTGGTGCATCTGCTCAGGATCTCCTTGCTGCAACCATAATGTCGGCCCCAGCCGCACTGGCAGTGTCTAAAGTCATCTTTCCCGAAACCAAACGGAGTTCTGGCACAGACATACTCGAGTTTGAAATGGCAAAGAGCGAAGAAGCTAATATTATGAGTGCTGCTGTTAGCGGTGCAAGTGAAGCCGTCCATGTTGTTCTGAATATTGGAGCTCAGTTGATTGCAATTACGTCCTTGATTGCTATGATTAACGGATGGCTGATTGGGATCGGAAGCTTAATTGACCTCGACTTGACGTTTGTGAAGTGTACTAGTTACATTTTCTACCCATTTGCTTGGCTATTGGGTGTCGAACCAAACGATTGCTTGGAAGTTGGAAGCCTACTTGGTACAAAAATCATCGTGAACGAGTTTGTAGCATACGCACAACTTGGAGAATTAATCAAGGCTGGGTCCATTTCAGCAAGATCAACAACCATTGCTACTTTTGCATTGTGTGGATTTTCCAACATTTCAAGTATAGGAATAACTAGTGCTGGTAAGTGATGTATCTAGAGATAAGACGTGCATGGCATGCAAAGATTCTTCTTCTCATGATTCCGTACTCACGTGCCTCTTTTCTACATCTTGCAGTCATCAGCACGTTGATACCACACAAAAAGAAAGCTGTGATAAGATTAGTCACTTCGGCCATGATTGCAGGAAATACGGCATGCTTTATAACTGCCGCGATTGCGGGTCTGTTTTACCAATCAAACCCAGATGCATCTGATTTTCCATAGAAAAGCTACTACTACTGATATATTGAAAGATAATTGTGTTAACAAAAGAACACTATCGATACACTTTGACATTCCACCACCAGCTTGTGAAGGCTCAAGTCGCGAGCAGGAAAAAGTCCCATCAAGAGAAGTCTCCCCCTTGTTTTACAAGACGTGTCCCTTTGTATGCAAGACGTGCCTCTTTGCCTTACAAGACGTGTCATTGTCCATCTCGTCAGCATAATATGTAATCTCTCGTCCTTCATCTCCCACAATGTTGTTCCTCTGGCAAGGAAGTGGATTTACTACTTCTTTCGGCTAATGTAATATACGATGTTTGCTGCATGCAAATCAGTCCATTTCTCCAGAGGTTTCTTCTTCATCAGTTGTTGCATTGCCCAACAGTACCATAACGTGGTTCACTCTTTTGCTACGAGTGGAGTTGCGATGAATCATTACAGCTCATCGACTGTAGTGGCAGCTGCTGCAACAGGTGCTGATAGATGCAGTGAAGAAGAATCAACAAATAATAAAGATGCTTTGTTTCGGATACTTTGTTTGCATGGAAAGGGAGGTAATGGTGAAGAATTCTTAGAGAGGCTGCATCCACTGAGAAGAGTAGTTGATGAACGCTTGATGGATAACAAACATAGTAACATTACAATCAAATGGGATGCATTGACTGCACCTTATCAAATGGGTGACAATGATGATGATGCCTACGCTTGGTGGACGATGAAACCAGGGGAGAGATCGTACAATGCACAAGAATACATCGGTTTTGACGAAAGTGCATCAAAGGTGTTGAAATCGGTATTTCCAAACTCTGATCAATCATCATGTTGTAACTATGATCTTATTCTTGGGCATTCGCAGGGTGCAATTCTACTTTCGGCACTCTTGGCAACCAGTGTCGGCTTACAGCGGTCAAATTGTTCCTATGTTCTCAATGGAGCGGCATATCCAAATCCATACAAGAATGCACTTACGTCACTTCCGCAACAACAATCACAACATGACAATATGCAAGATGTACCAATGTTGTTTGTGATGGGTAGGAATGATAACATCAATCCAATTGAAAGAGCAAAGCAAGTGCATGATGCGTACAAACATGCTGGCTTAGATGTTTCGATTATCTATCATGATGGGGGGCATTCCGTCCCTACTGGTACAGATGGAGATTCAAAACGTGCATTAGATGATATTTGCGACTTCATACTGCGTGTTGCAGCCAGAAAGGTTGAAGATGTTGCACGAGTTGCATCCCCAAATGTATAAAGATGGGTATACACAACAAAAGGCGTTTGGAAAAGAAGTTTTCTACAGTAGCAATGTTAATGCATCATATAACGTTCGTAGCAATGTTGATGCATCATATAACGTTCTCAACCAAGGCATCTGTAAGAGCACTATCATCTGATGTTGTTTCTATTCTGTCTTCTGATCTTTTCCACGATTTCCAGGTAAAACTTCCGATGCCAATTGTAGCAAAGACACAATGCATACGAGACTTGTCTTGGTGTTGTTGTCTGTATGACTTATACCTCGGAAAAAAGAATACATATGCATTATTGAATCCGATGAGTGGTGTGACGATTGCAGTTATGTAGGACCAGAATAGGAAGTCCGGTGCTCGCATCCACTGAGACATTATCGAGTAGAAAAAGAACACGTAAAGTGGGACGAAAGGAATTGTTATGGCTGTTGCATATCTAATGCCTTGCCACGCTGTGTTGATTGTATTTTGTCGCTGTTTCTGCTGTCCCTTTGTCAAGTATTGATCACTTTTACTCTCCTGTTTGTGTACAGTAAGAACCAAAGCTATCATGAAAATAATAATAATTACGTTGCACACCATTGCGTAGATCAACGCCGTATACTGAACAACCAATGCATTATTTCCTCTAGTACACGGGACAGTAGGATCCCAATCACACATAAAGGGATGTTGCTCAACGTAACAAAATAAGTAACTCGGATTGTACATGTTAAAAAAGAGTGGAGGGACCGACATTGCAAGGGCTAACACCAGCTGAGGTAATAGAAACATTGCACGGAATCTCCTCTGCTTCAGTTGGTCCGAAGTCCAGCCACGCCGAACGATCAAACAGTACAATGCTCCTAGAAGAGTGTAGGCTGTCGACATATAGACGAAAGCAAAAAGAATGAAGAAACCCTGTGCAAACAACACCGATGTGAGTGGCGTGGAAGGCTCGTCAATAGTTTGAAAAGAACGCAGCATGAATGAACCTCTCAACCTACCTGTGCAGTACATGTTGCTGTGTTGCCAGCTGCCAATGGACGTGTCCAACTATCCTTAAAACCATGTGAGAGGTATCCTCGAGTGTCACTACCAACCATCCAAGATCCCATGAAATAGCCAAAGAAACTTGTCATCATGTTCTCAACTGATATACAAAATAACATCACGTTTGTCAACGATATTTCTCTCCACGTAGGTTTACTCTTGAGTATGTATCTTCCCAAGATAAAGCTGGATATTAAAGAGATGGCACCGCCGATCTTTGATATGATGACGAGGGAAGTCTCTATTGCAATCCATCGTTGTCTCAAGAAAGCAGATTCGATCGACATTATGAAAAACTCGTAGACGGCTAGCCTCTTGGATTGAATAGCAATCAAAACGTAAGCAAGGATATAAACAACTACTTCGAGGTCTACACAATTGTCGGAGATATGAAAGCTTCGACAAACATACCNCTACTCCTATCTGTCGGCTTCTCGGTTAGGCGTGGCTGTTCTCCGTTGCGTGTCGCCGCCACTTATTTGAGGAGCTCTTTCGATGAATGAACAGTAATACTCCTTAGTAATAGGAGCGTGGGGTTGAGAGCTGTGATAGGTACTGCTGAGCTGTGCATCAAGGATCAAGGCTCGAACCTGCTCGAACTCATTATTCTCTACTGCCTGGCTACAGTAGCCAAAAACGCCGGAAAGGCCTCTCATAAAAATAGGAGTAATCAGCATCGGCACTCTGTACCTGCTAATCTGAAAACGGCTTGTACAAGCTTGGAGTACCATACTAGCTTATTAGCTACTCGCTACTGCTACTTATTTCTTATGCTCTTTACAGAGTAACGCGACGGACCTCCGTGCTAGAACAACTCCTTCCTCGCCTCTGTTCCGTGGCGTGGAATAGGTACGAGGAAGTCAATGAAGGCAGTTTTCAGAAAGGTGAACATGATTTATCAATTATCAATCGAAGAAGGACATCTTCGGTGGAGGCATTTTCATACTCTTCTTTGCCGTTTTTGCATCATCTTTTGGAACACGGGTATACATTGTCTGTGGCCCATCAGCATCTCTCACAGCCTCGTCTCGCTCCTTTTCAGCAGCATCCAGTAATGTTAACATGAGCAACCAGCCATCAATATTGATCTTCTTATCCTCTCCCGTAAGGATAGCTATTTTTACATGATCCTTGCACCATTTTCTCACGTCCGATCTTGATTTGGCGTCGCGATTGTGATGTGCGACGTGTTTGATAAACTCAGACCGTCCAAACTCTGTCGAGATGAATCTCACAACTAAGTTGGGGTTCTTCTTCTCTTGAC
>JALLBI010000500.1:0-10887 GCA_036940125.1 Mediolabrus comicus
CTATGCTCGAACTCGCAGATAGTATTCCAGACTTCTCTAAAGCCATCACGTGGTTGCCACACGGACGTGCGTTCTTGATAATCGATGAGGTTGCCTTCATGCAGAAGATTGTGCCCTACTTCTTCAACCAAACTCATCTCCGTTCATTCAACCGTCAATTGCATCTGTGGGGTTTCAAACGGTCAGTGAAGAAGAAATACAAGTATCAAACAATATGGTACCACGACAAGTTCCTTCGCGGAGTGCCTCAAGCTATTTATCAAATGGTTAGGGTGAAGATAAAGGGCCAAGCAGCGGCGAGCAAAAAGAACCGTGGTGACGATGAACCTGATTTCGATGGCATGCCGCCGCTTCCTTCCAACACGACGCTGCCTTCCGACGTGCTTAGTATAATGGAAGAGGTTAGATTGCATTTTGACTCCAAGTCAGGATCCTCCTCGTTGAACCGGTCTACTCCGGCATCGCTCCTGCCAGCCACTACCACTTCGATCAACTCCTATGGCTTCTTGCCTTTTTGTCCTCTTACCCGTGTTGTCTCGAATGAGAGCACGCAAGCCAATAATATATCAACTGAGACAGTTATGAATTTAGTTTGGAGTGGGAAGCTTAATTTATCGCTCCCTATCGACTCAAGCCCATTCAATCCCCCATTAGGGCCAAACAAGCACAACAATAATGAGGACTGGGAACCTTTGCCCATCATCAGGGATGATTTTGCAAAGTTCATTGAAGATACTATTCAGATGGTGTGAAAGAGGGGGTTTGATGTATATATTGGAGTGGGCAGCTTAATTCCCTCCCTATCTCAAGTCCATTCAATCCCCCATTATAGGGCCAAACAAGCACAACAATAATGAGGACTGGGAACCTTTGCCCATCATCAGGGATGATTTTGCAAAGTTCATTGAAGATACTATTCAGATGGTGTGAAAGAGGGGGTTTGATGTATATATTGTTAGGACTTGTGTAGGAAGATAATAATGATGATATGTAGCAAGCACCTTATTGATTAGAATTCGACGCTCCTTGTCCATCTCACTTTCTCATCAATCCTTCCATCTACGTCACTAGGTTCCGTCTATTTACTTCTGATCATCACGATTTGAATCAAGAGAAAGTGGCTCTTTGGGCAGCCCCAACTGTTCATACAATTGTGTCATCCGTTTCTCCATCACCGAGCCACTTTGCCGAAAGGCATCTTGCATGGCTTCCGTGATTGCACTATTTAGTTCTGACGTTGAGATTACACCGGATGAGGATGAAACTAAGAAATTTGGATCAACTTCCACACTCATGGGACAGCGATGCCCGTTAAATGTTACCTTCACACTACCCTTTTTTCTATTTGGTCCCTGTTTACTTTCCCCAATAACCATGGTGCTTGCCAGCTCTTGCATCATTTCACTTGTACGCTCGACAGCCTCTTGTGAACGACGATGATCCTCCATCATTTTCGCCGTGCGTTGCATTAGCTCATCGTTCATTGTGGTCGCGGCGGTGCTATCGGAATCCTTGTTGCCGAAAAAGTTTGGTAAAGATACGCTTAGAGATGATGTTGACACATCGACGTTGCTGCCGCCAAGGCGTTTTATTATTGATATGTCGCTGCTGGTGTTCCTCCTGACGGTGAAAAATCCTACCACAGCAACTGGTAATAGAAAGATGAAGAAAGTGCGTGCTGTTTTGGTTACCATTATGATTATGGTGATGTTGTATTAGACTGTAGACCACTACTGACCGCATAAAAGCTTCTTGGATTTTTGTCGCCTTGTGTAGGCTGTGCTGTGCGTAGGAATTAGTATTCCTTTCAGCAACCACCTCCAACAAGAGGTTGTGTAGCCAAGGCAAGGTGAGATTCATCTGCAAAGCGTCCTCTACCACAAAACGAAGTGAGGCTGGATCACGGGATTGTAGATGCAGTGTTGGTCTTATTGTGCAGTGTTGAAAAATGGCCGATCATGCAGATGACGGAGATGACGGTGATGTGTTTGTCTACATGGGCGGCGATCAATAGAAGTGCCTCGAGATGTCACTCATGTCCGTGTGCATAAATCCGTCAAAATTATTTCTCGAAGTGCATTCTTTCGTTGTAGAAATTTGGTGTCGGTAGAGATGCATGATTGCGTGGAAGTTATTGAAGATCAGGCATTCTGTTACTGTGTATCTCTCAGAGGAATAAATTTACCAGGCGTGAGGGTCATCGGGAAGTCGGCATTCAATCATTGCGAGGAGCTGGCGGATGTAGAATTTGGAGAGAAACTAGAAACAGTTGAAGGCCATGCATTCGTTCACACCTCTCTAAGAAACATCAAATTACCAAATGTCAGGGTCATCGAAGATTATGTGTTTCATGGCTGTAAGCATGTGACAGAGGTGGAATTATCAGAGGATCTTGAAAGAATAGGAGGATGGGCATTCCAAAACTTCCCCTTAAGACGCATCGTCATGCCGTTGAAGGACAACATGTTCCGTAAAGATGTGTTTTATCGTTGTGAAAATCTATCACAAGTAGATCTTATTGGGGGGGTCCACAAAACAGTCTCCTCATTGCTCCTCGGTAGCTGGAGAAATGAAATGAGCGACGAAATTGACCGCATCAATCGGGATCTTCCGTACACTCCTACCTACGACAAGACTGCAGCAATCCGTCAATGGATGGAATTGAACATTACAAATCAGAACACTACATATCATTGAAGGAAGCAATGTCGCTACTTGAACTCGCTTTATGGAAGGCCAATCTTGATGACAATGTGGGCGATGATGCAGCTGCTCGAGAGGGAAGAAGAGTGACGAGGAGACAAAGAAAGAGAGCAAGAAAAGATAGATGCATCACATCTGGAGCGAGTGTTGTGATCAAGAATGTGTTGCCTTTTCTCAAATTAGAGTGAAGAAAAAGAGCTGCAACATATGACGATGAATGTAATGCTCAGCAACACTATAGCAATGAAGTCATTCATCGACAGCCACGAAACAAAGACTAAACCATGCCGACAATGGCCAAAATCCGTCTCATAAGGCAGCCCATATCTCCGCAACAAGGTGGTTTCATTAGCCATACGAAGTAATCATCTCATCCGCATACCTCATTCATCCATCAACTCCCACCAGCGCGATTCTTGTTGCACTTTTGAGGGTACCTACATCAACAACTCTTCCCACTTCTTAGATCATTGCCGCTGTATTGAAATAGACCCACGCCGCTGAACAAACAAAGCTTCCTGGCGTGGCATGTCCTTCACCTCATAAGTGTAGATTAAGGGTCCCGGCTCTTTGGGGTCCCCCGGGAAGAAGCTAAGAATAAGAACAGAGAGCGAAGAACACAACTTAGATTTTTCTAATGTGAACCAACCTAATCTCTAGTGCATGAATTATGGTACCTTAAACTTGAATGGATAAGCCACCAAACCTAACTTTCGACATAAAAGTGATTATGAACATTATGTTTCTACCTTGGACTTTCTACCTTGGACTGCCTCCCATAGCNCGCTGCTGCTTATCATGATAATGACTCAAAACCTCAAACAGCGAGTCAAAGTCCTCATTCGCATCCTCTTCTTGAGTATCACTATCACTATCGTCCACCTCCTCGTGAACATTATTATCGTGGAAGAACATGTCCGGGTGACATTCGAAGGAGATGCATGTTCTCCTTTCAACCTTACTGGTTGGTGTCGAATTGATACGATACGGACACGAAATCCTCCGACGTGATTGGGCAGTACGAGTGCCATCTTGCTGTGTAGATGACATCGTGTCGATGCTTCCCCTACGAACCGTGGCGGCACGGACGGCAGGAATGGAATAGTAGTGAAAAGGATCTTGCTTCTTGAGAGCCTTGAGGTCGTCTTCGCTGAGGAACTCCGTATCGATGATCTTCTTTTGAGCTGCTTCTTCTTCATCTGACGGACCTTTGGTGGGGACGGTATAGATGTCTAGCACGTCTTCTTTTGCGATTGCACCAGCGACATTAGCGGGAGAAGAGCTAACGAGGTGTTGCTGTTGTTCGGAACCATTATTCATTGCCGACATTAGAGATATTTTGGCCGTGTCCAGGTCAAGAAAGCTTACAGAAGAATGAGTCGGGAGAATGTAGACTCTACTTATTATTAGGCTCTCACTGCTTGCAATAATCGACCGTCTTCATGTTCTCTGATTATCAGGTGAGCTGGGCTTCGGTTCTCGTAGGTCGTAAAATTGTATTGATATGCAAAACGCGATCCATGACTATTATTTTTGGCGTCTGACCGTGCGTCGAGCGAGAAAGGACAAATGAGCAACTTCAACCTCCGCCGCCGCTTTCGCTTGACAAAAAAAAATAAAAAGCACTTGAAAAGATTTCACTAATATTGATTGATCGCAGCATTGTAGCGTCTATTATACTCCGCCGTTACATGTTCTACCGCCCCCAATTTGTCGTCCACACACTCCTTGATTGTTGTGCTGCGTCATATAGTCAACGGACCAGTGCTCCCGTCTTCGTCTGCCGTTAACAACACCAACGTCATTTTCAACCTTTTATGTTTCATTACCGTTCTTTACCGGTTTCTGTTTTACAGAACCTACAGAACCTTTACAGAACATAGAACCCAAATATGATAATTTTTAGGTGATAATTTTTAGGGTTAAACTTCCTTTTCTACTACATACTTGCATCCACAAATATTTCAGGCGGAGCATCTTCATCATTATCATCATCTTCCTCGTGTAGAACTGCTTGATTCATGGAAGATGCTGCAGCCATTGCCATATTCATAAGCTGTTGAATATCAATCTGTTGCACATTTTGAGTTGGGTGCTGGCTGTTCACTGATTGAGGTGGTTTCTTCTTCTTCTTCGCCTTCCCACCAACCGGAGTATTACGTATTTCCGCAGCCATTTCCATCTGTTCATCTCTTCCACGTAGCACCTCCCTCTTATGAAAGTCTTTAGCCGAATCACCAGTCTTCTTCACCTTTTGTACAGCTAAAATGAAGTCATTCTTGTTCACTGGTCGAGCCTTTGTTCCTCGGGGAGGGAAACCACTCGAGGTTCGTCGTAACATTTTCTCTTGTTTTCCACTGCCACTACTATCGCCACCGGCACCCACAACACCCACAGCCCTACGAGAGGCACCCGATGTCATCTCTCTTACCGGTTCCCACGCCGCGGCTCGACAAACTTCCTTCAAATCACTACCAGAATACCCAAGAGTCATTTCAGCCACCTTGGGTAAGAATGCCTTGGCTTCTGGTGTCATACACTGCTTCTCCAAGAAGAGATTCAACAGTTGTAGACGAGAGTTGTAATTGGGTAATGAAATTTCGAATGATCGGGGTAGTCTTCGTAAGATTGCTGGGTCGACATCATACGGACGATTGGTTGCCCCAAGAACTATAATTGGTGGTGTTGGTAACATAACTGATGTACTTGGTTCTTCTGCACTTTCACTGCTCCCGTTGTTGCTTCTTCTTCTTCTTCTCCATCCACGACCTCCTTCTTCTTCATTATCTTTCACCGCCAACTTCTTAGGTCGTTCCGATAACAATCCATCCCACAATGTTAAAAATTCACTCTTCATACTATTCACCGCACTCCCCTCTGTACCATCCCTTTGACTTAAAAATGCATCAATCTCATCAATAAATACAACACTTGGGGCCAACTTCTTTGACAGCCCGAACACAGCCGAGATCAGTTTGTTAGATTCACCAAACCATTTGTTCATAATGGTAGATAATTGAACATTTACAAATGTGGCATGACTTTCCTTGGCAATTGCCTTGGCCAGCATTGTTTTACCCGTGCCTGGTGGTCCATATAATAATATTCCTTTCGGTGGACTAACCAATCCTGAATCACTAATGAATAAATCTGGACGGATCAATGGCAATACGACCAAATCATATATCTCACTTTTGATATGATCCATCCCACCTATATCTGAAAATTTTACAGAGATGTTGGTAGGGTCAATAACGTTCGATTGTGCTATGGACATTTCATATGAAGAGAGTGAATTCAATGTAGATAATGATGTTTCATGCTGTTGAATCAATTCTTGTTCTAGTTGTGCATATTGATTCCTGGTCTGTTGTTCTAAACACCGTTGCTCATCCTCGTCTATACTACCACCATCATTATCCGCCAAGGTGTTTAATTGTATATCCGATCCATCCTTCTTCTCTTCCTCTCCTCTCCAAGATGATTGATGATCTTTTAACTCATCCATCATGGCTTGTAATGTAGCCTCATGTCGTGCTACCAATAACTTTTTTAATCGGGGCAAAACACCCCCGATAGATAAACTACCATCAACTGCCTCATCGGTATACCCGCCCATATTACTTGATGAAGCTGCATCACCTTGTATTTTGCGTGCAAGCCATTTACTAAAGTAATAGGAGGCGGCGAGTGTTAGTGATAATTCGAGGAGGGTTGATCCAAGTTGGATTGCAAGGGCTTTTCCGTCGACTTCCTTGTTGTTGTTAGTGACTGCTGCTGCTGCTGTTGTTGAGCCGTCATTGTTACGGCTGTTACTTCTGCTGCCGCCGCCGCTCATGATGGTAGACGTTGGCTCTAGAGAGAGGTCTCACTACGGCACGAAGTGCTTTAGACTTTCTACCACGTTATTTCCGCTTTCACGGCGTTTGTTGTTGTTGCGAGGTTGAGGACAGACTTGAGAGACAGACCTCTGAGACATCTGTCTCAATGTTACCTTCTCATCCTCTCACACTCTTGTTTGCTCCATCAAAGTGCTGTGTTGCTCTTCTCTCACGAATTGGCTCTTCTTGACCATCCAACGCATCTACTTGCACTAATGCTCGTATGTAGCATGGGATATACTTGCACAAATGCCCTCCTCCAAACGAACGTACAAAAGCCACAACCGGGAATATTACTAACAGTTCTAAATTATTAGAGGGTTTGTGTATTATCTACAGCAAGTATATATTGATCTCACAAAGAATAATTAACCTAACATAAGGAATGATGATGTCGGTACCACATGCCAAAAGGATGATGTGGATATCATTACTATTGATTGGATTGATATCTACAATCATTCCGCCTGCTGCTGCTGCCACCGCTGCCGCCGTCCAAAAAGGAGGTATAGGTTCGGCGGAATATGGCTTTGTTCAACGGAGTAGAATGTTGCGGGCTGATGCTAAGAAGCAGCAGCAGAAGGAACATGAAGAGATTGATGAGGAAGTAGTAGTAGTAGAAGAAGAAGATAATGATAGCGAAGGGGATGAGGAGGAGGAAGCTGTCTTGCCTATCCTGGAGGATGTAGATGCATTTGGTCTTGATACATCAAGAACAACTAATTCTACAGAGGAAGCATATGGTGGTAATGAAACAGCAGCAGTGGAGGATGACGAAGAAGAGTTGGTTGAAGTCGTTAACTTACTTGAAACTTCAAAAGATGTTACACCGATTCAGTTGCCAAGTTTCTCTTTTGTCATAACGGCCGACCCTGACACGGACAACATCGTACTTTCAGGTCTTAGTTCTGTCTTATCTGAGTACTTGCTGGAAGAGTTGCAAGAGAACCTTCCCAAGTCAACGTTGAAGAGTGTTGATCTTGATGTAAACTATGAATACAAGCCAGAGAAGTCGGAGGTTGTTGGTGGAGTTGGGTTTGATGCCGACGAGGAGGATAGTGTGCACATCTTTACTGCACAGGGAACTGTATTTGTTGACAACTCAGGCGTTGTGATACCGACGGAAAGTAAGGTCTTTGCAAAGACTAGAGACTCCTTGTCTAGCAAGGATGCGGGGGAAGAAATTGTTACCTTGCTCCAAGAGAGTGACGAAAAGAGTCTCCAGGCAGCGAAGACGTTCTCCCTCTCTAAGGTGACACCAACGGAGACAGCCTCTCTGGTGAACCCCTCGTACTCTGTCCCGCAAACACTTGATATATTTATTGGTCTGACAGCTGTCTTGGTCTTGTTGGCTGGTGCATATGTTGCACGTGACAAAGCAAGGTCTTCTGAGCAACCAGATGACGAATATGACATTGAAGAAGTGAGAACTGTGAAAATGAAAGATGCCGTCGATGAGGAGGAAACCCTGCCACCGACACCACCTACGACACCGTACACGACACCGTCAAGTCCATCCGACAGAAAGTCTTCTCCTCAAATTATCGCCTTGTCTGATTTCAACATCTTCGATGAGTTTAGTCACCTCGGCGACGACAACACCGCCACTACCAAGNATCGCCTTGTCTGATTTCAACATCTTCGATGAGTTTAGTCACCTCGGCGACGACAACACCGCCACTACCAAGGAACAAACGAGGGAGAGTATTCTCAAAAACTCTGCAGCTGGGAGAGATGATTCAAGTGGCATCGCACCCTTCCCTACTAGAGCCGTATCATACCAAGACGGAGTATCCACATCTGCATCCACTAGAAAGTCTTCATCTCAGCTTCTTTCCTTGTCTGATTTCAATATCTTGGACGAATTCATGTGTCATGGAGGGTTTGCAGGAGAAACAGCGACAAGGACAACAGATGAGTCACGTCATGTCACCTTCAAGGATGATGAGACAGACACACAAACGAATTCGACAAGTGACGAAACTCAACAGTATGAAACTTTTTTGGATGGATGCGGCGCAATAGAAATGGCGGATGGTGTGAAAATCGACAACAGTGCCATGCAGGCACAGAAAAAGCAGTCGAGGAAGGAAGACAATGCAGATGCTGATTGTGGCTTGATGGATGTTGTTGATATTGGAGTTGAAGACCTTGATATTTGTGGAAATAACGGTTATGATGGTGAAACGACTTATCGTGATGATACGATATCATACTTTTCAGATGATACCGACAATACCGACATTACCTATTGATAGTCTTGGGTGTGAGACTTACTTCTGATAGATGATGTATAGATGATTTGATGTTTTGATGTTAGAATATGCTACTTAGTAAAAATCATGAAATTCCGTATACGCTGGTTCCTTCAAACATAGTGTGCACACTTTTATGATAGGCTTTTGTGAAACAGTGTCAATCCATGCTGTTTCAAAATGTGATATACGAGGGTAGCTTTGGCACGGCTACCTGAATAATGAGTTGGGTCCAAAAAGGACTGATCCAGATCAATGTACACCTCGTCCCTTTCATCAAATGCACTATCCAAATCGTCCATAACAGAGTCAAAACTCTGAATTGAACTGTTTGGTTCAAGAGACATGGCTGAATTGTCTTCTGTTTCGATATCCATCATGTTTATGCTCTCTTCCGGCTCGTCTTCAGGGGCATTCTTCTCGTCCTTCTCATTGTCAAAATTACCCTCCACATCAAGGTTGATCTCCTTGTAATCACTGCGGCAAACATCTTGAGCGGCTTGTGATATCACAAGCGGTAGCAATTTGAGTGGCAGGTGTTTCAGCTCATCGTCAATACCCTTGGCATTTGTCGCATACAACACTGTTAGGATCTTCCACCGACGGTTGTTTCTCGGATCTTCAAAAATATTGGTTGTCTCTAGTAACCTGTTCCACGCCGACCCTTTCGGTTTGCTTGCTCGTGCATACCTCCAAAGATTTTGCACATGGCACGTATGGTTTGATGCAGCGACGGCATTCAATCCTACAAGATCTGGGCAACCAATCCTTCTCGAGTATGACGAGAAAAGGGTGTCTCCCATTGCCTTTTCACCCTTGTCATCCAAGACTAGTGCCAGCTTGCGTAGGTGGCAGTTTGACTTCAATGCAGCTGCGATCATTCTAATGTCTGAAATATCAAGGATTTCACTGCCCAAATATAGACTTTTCAAGTTGGGATTGCTTCTGAGGAATGATGCAATATGCTCACCTCCCCTTANCACTGCCCAAATATAGACTTTTCAAGTTGGGATTGCTTCTGAGGAATGATGCAATATGCTCACCTCCCCTTATCCCAAAATAACCAGACTCTTGACGAGTTAAAATTTTCAGATAATTCAAGTTGACACACGCATCTAGAAGCAGTGCCAAACTCGCTTGATATCCATCATGATAATCATTCTCGTCACGATCTTCATCAAAGAATGCATCGACGAAATGTACCTCCTCGAGTGATGATGAATACTGAATTGCACGACAGAACCTTCTGTAGTCATCATACTGACATCCAACACTACACTCATTTTTCTCATGTAAACCTTTGTAACACCCAACAAAGGAAATATCACGACCACATTCGACAACTAATACACGTAACGTTTCATTATTCTCCAACAATTCCCATGCATGGAGATAGAAATTATTACTCCGCCCGTCCAAGTACACAGTGCATATATTTCGTTTGAACAATGCTTGACGGAATGGTGTATAATCTAACAAACTAAAGTACCGACCATCTTTATTTTTTGAATTGGCAAAGTCGACGAATCGCCATATTTCATGACCTCCATCATCATAATTCTCCAATGCGGTAAGGAATTCTTGTATATACGGTAGTATAACTTTCGTAGCATCCATTGGTAATGAGCGACAAATGAATTCAAAATAGGGAATGTTATTGTTGCCATCATCATTTCCTCCACCATCATCATCATCATTGGAGGCTACTGCGGATTTTGTTGATGCCAGTAATGTCGTAGTATACTGCTGTAATTTCAACAGTAGAGCAATAATATCATGAATTATTTGATCCTTATTTCCAGTGCTGCTTCTTGGAAGGATTTCATGTAATTTGGCGTGAAGTAATTGCTCATTTTGAGCGACGGTAGTGCTGAGATTATTATTATTTGCAACAACAATTATTTCACCTGGAATATCTGTTGGTTCATCTACTGGAAAACATTCGAGCCGTGGCATTATGATAATAGCGTCAGTCGAGCGTTGCTAGAGAGTAGGCCGAATAACTCCTCTAACAATGAGTTCATTCGTCCTTCATTCGTCATTCGTCA
>JALLBI010000501.1:0-10745 GCA_036940125.1 Mediolabrus comicus
TGTATTTGTCACCTCTCTACCTTACATGATTTTGTGTGGGGCGGGAGACACAGTTGATGAAAAGGGGAAAGCGGAGGGAGTTCTTTGTCTCAGCGCTTTCAATCTGGAGGCAAATTTTCAACATCAAAAAATTTCCTCATCGCGCACCTCCTCCACATTTTCAAGTTCTTTTGTACAAACACTCATAATCTACTACACACGTCTAGAGAAGTCTCTAGGCATTCTTCTAAAGACCCCAACGATTGTAATATCACACCTTCTCAAGAGAAATGATCTTCCACAGGGCTATCCGTATCTCCTACAGCTACAGCGTAATCGCTATCTTGGCACTCACCATGACAGCGGTGGCAGCCAATCATCATCACCCTACTCATTCACCGACATCTTTGCAGACAGATTTCCCGACAGCGACGGACCATCATCCTAACTTGCGGACATATCAGAACACCACCTCCTCGTTACATGGCAAAGGTTCTTCTGATGACAGCTGCAAGGATCCGGAAGTGTACTGTGGTATGAGCATTCCTGAGGGAGAGACTTTCACGCTCAAGAAGGATCTTGTTTGTACAAAAGACACTCCTGGCAAAGATAATGCTAACGTAGCAATTGCTGTCAAGAAAGGGGCAACTTTGAAATGCAATGGCCACTCCATTGTCCAATTGAATAATCAAGTTGGGCAGGCGGCAACATCTAACTGCTATTTCGCTGATGAAAAACCGGTCACCAGCAACTGTGCACTTGCGTGGGGTGCTGTTGGAGTTGAGTTGGAATCCGGTGCCAAAATTGAGGGTTGCAAGGTGTCTGGTTGGCAGTATGGATTGTTGATTGCACCACCAGCTGGTGGTTATGCCGATGAAGTCGCGATCGATAACTATGAGGCCACTCTCAATTCTTATGGGATGTATGTTAGAGTTGCGGAAAAGTTTGATGTTATCGACTACTCGATCAAAAACAGGTATGTGTACTCTAACTTCTGTGTGATTCAACTTTTATCCCGTTGTATGTATAGTCTTCTACATAACTCTACACACTGCTTCATAACGATAACAACTGAATTTGCACTTGTTTCAATCTTTGCATCACTTCTTCATCTTCAGTTATATTCATCATAATTATAAAGGGATCTATAATTTTAGATATATGTATGGATCTAAATCCACATATATATTGCCTGTCTCGCAGGTCTACATGGAAGATGTCAAATCTGACTTCAACGTTGGCAGTAGTGGAATCGACTTGGCTCTAGCCCCAGGCTCAGAAGTTACCATGGACAACGTGAAAGCAAGGTACCAAAAAAAGATGTCCGCGAGTGGAATTGCCATGAAACTATTTGAAGGCTCGAAAGCTACCTTGAAAAACGTGGAAGCAAGTTACAACTACTACGGTGCAGAAATATCTGCATACTCATTTGAGTCTCAGCCGGATAAAGTTGCAGAAGTGATCCTTGAGGGTACCAATTTTTTCAATGGAAATAAATATGATGGTTTCAAAGGCCAAATCTATCAAGGCTATGATGAAGGCAAGTTAGATGTAGTTGTCTCAAAAGGAACAACAAATGCTTCCAACAACGACTTTCTTGGCTTGGATTTGCAAGGGTCATCGAAATTTACACCAACACTCAATGTTAAGAAAGGTGGTGCAGTGAATGCTTGCGGCAACGAGAAATCTGATATTAGAGGTTATGGTTATGCTGTCCCTCGTGCACAGCAGTTCTTCCCTTCCTCCGGTAAACACTACACGTGTGGCAGCACCGAAAACAACTCTGGATTTACATTTACATGCGGCAAGACTTGCCCTGTGTGTGAGTGAGTTGAATAAATGTACGTGGTGAGAGAGGTGGAAGGGGAATAAGTGTGAAGTGTTATGGTTATATTTGCGGAGGAGAGGAAGATAGACATAGACATAGACATAGTATGATCTCACGAGAGGAGATATGTTGTGTGTTTGTCGTGCCTCGTGGGAAAGAAGAAAGGAGGTATTTTCATCGGAAGATAGGTAGCGTTGCCTCTCTTTCGTCTAATTCATAATTGTAATTTTCATCACATCTTGTAACGTATACATACATACTTAGAAATTTAGGTTTAGCAGCTAGCCACCTAGACACTTGTTCCATTGTGGGAGTCTTCATACGCCGAGGGCAGAACAACCAAACAGCGTCGCAGTCGCAGACGGCGCAGCACCTATGTTGTAAGGGATGCTGATGCACCATAAGATGTTGTGTGTGTGTGTATCTCAATATCGTCGACAACAGACGACTATTTGTGCACCAGTTTTTCCGCGAACAGAGATCAACATCTTTACTTCAACCTGCTTCAACACTCTTTTTTTGTTGATTGATGTGCAGCACTTCATCTCAAGCCATTGCGCCTCAAGAAAGCGAATATCCTCACGCCCGAGAGCTCATCTTCCTGAGAGCTCATCTGCTTGAGAGCTCATCTTCAAAAAATCAGTTTGGATGTCAATTGTGAAAAGCTACATACCTATCTAATACTATCATGATGGATGACAAATATTACAACTCCATAACATCATCATCATCACTATCCATCCCTGGATTATTCAACAACTTTGCCTTACCAGCAAAATTATTACGATTGGCACGAGAGCATCATGACTTTCCGGATTTTAATGTTGTCTTCTTTGCTGATAACAATAGTGTTGGCGCTGCCAACAACGAATCTACGAGTGCTTATGCAAATGATGTAATTAATAACTTTTATGAGCTGTTGGATAAAGTTGAAGCTGCATTATTCTCTGCTCAATCATCGTCGTCATCAAGGCAGCAGCAGCAGCAGCAGCAGCAGCGGGAGCAACAACAGCAGAAGAAGAAGAAGCGTAAGAAATTTATAATTGAAGTGGAAGGTCTAGATGGCAGTGGAAAGACAACATTAGTTAACAAACTGCAAGAAACACTCCTCCATCAATCTGCTTCTATAACTGGCAGTAACAAAAAGGCTGCAACAGTTGTTATCGCTACCAAAACTCCCACAGAAGCACTACACAACATCCGTCCACTATTCGATAAATGTGGGGGGCTATTATCACGTGCATTCTACATGATATCAAATTATATTTTGGAATATGAGATTTTATATAGTGATTTGTATAATGCTACAGCAAAAACTAACGATGATGACGATGATGAGACTACAGGTGATGATGAGGAGGAGGAGGTAGTGATTATTATTATTGATCGATGGTATGCATCGACGTGTGCTTATACTGTTGCTCGTCCACCTAAGTCTGCTGTTGCAACTGATAATTATGATGATGGCGAGTTGAAACAGCAGCAACAACACAGTATTGCAGATATGCCACATGAGATATTCGATTGGCCAAAGGATTTACAATTAAAACCAAATTTATTACTTGTTTTGTCAATTGATCAGGAGGAACGACAGAAACGAGTTGATTATCGTGCACGAAGAGTTAGTAGTAGTGCTACTACTGGTACTGGAGAACAAGAAGAAGGAGGACCATCACGATTTAATCCCTGGGATGATCGATTGGCCAAAGATACTGCATTAGGTGAACGGATATTGGAAGCATTACATCGGATTCGTGGTCCTATTGAGACACATTCAATTGATGCCAATAGGTCTATTGAAGATGTGTTGGGGCAGACTTTGGATGTTGTGAAGTCATCCATGGAACGACAGTTTCATTATCAGCCTCATCGTAGTAGTAGTATTCCTCAAGTAGTGCAATCCTCTTTGGATCATCCCAACAACAACCCTTTGCAATTGTGGAGAAACATGGCTCAAGAAGTAAATTGTTGTGATGAATATGGTAAACGATTGCATCATGCTCTTTGGAATCTACAGGTATCATACAACAACAGGGACAACAATGATAGTAATGAAAGTAGCGTCGGACAATCAATCCCAGTACTCAAAACGGTTGGACTGGATAGGATTGATTCCAACTTTATTTATTACTGGACTGCAAGTTCTACATTCCCATCAGAGAATACGAGTAGCAGTAGTGATAGTATTCGTTGGGGATCCATCCTTTGGATGGGTGGGACATACCCCACTGAATTTCAATGGCGTGCGGAGGGATATCTAACACGTGTTACAGATGAAGAGTGTAAATTGCGAGAGTATTCGGCTCCTCCGTCATTAGTTGCACATGTAAGTGCATGTACCAAACTTTCTCAAGATGGGAAGAAGAATAGAATGTGTCGTATGTCTCGACCTGATTCGTATGATGATGCTGTTCGTGATGCTCGGAATGTTGATGCCATCAGTAACAACGCCGATTGTGTTTGTATGGTACGATTCGTCCCGATCCGTATTGAATTATTACGTGGAGGTCCAAGCACTCGTCTCCCTGGATATCCTCAACGGTGGGAGTGGTCAAGAAGAAGCAGCGACTCACTTAATGCTACTGATAGTAGTCGCTGTAATAGTAGTTGGACTATAAGATCTATATTGCCTTTTGGACCAACGCCCACATCGTCTACAATGAGATTCCGTAAGTTGACAATATGCATAGTTGGTACACACACGTCCGGCAAATCTACGATTGGGAGAAAGTTAGCCAAGCTACTGGGATGTCAATTCGACGGGGAGCTTGGAGAGACTGAACGAGATTCGGAATCCCTCGTTGGTGGTGGGCATCTACATGGAGATGGAAGCTCCGCCACAAGCAAACAATCCTCTGTCCAGAATGACTGGGATGATTACCTTCACAGGATAGAGTGTGAGCGTGATATCCTCTTTCAAGATTCTAATAATAGTACGAGAGTTGTCGAGACGTGGCATGTGGGCAACGGAGCGTGGTATAATCTACGCCAACAGCACAAGCAGAAGAATAGTAGTACTGAGTTGGAACGATACAAGATTGCAATTGCAAAGCATCAAGAGTCATCATTGGTTCTTGTGATACAGTTGACGGTGGCATCACCCTCCACGATGATACGGAGACGTGCACTGGATACCGGCAATAGTAAACGCTTGCCAATGCAAGATGAAGAGAAAGAATGCAACCAGTTATTTCTTGCCCTACAAGATAGTAATTTGAATGATGTTATGTTGGACTCATTCGGGATTCCGCTTTTGCAAATAGACAACGATGATGACGGGGGTGAAGCAATGGAAAAGATTTTGTTGGATGTTCTATCATTTGTACAAACGCACTTGCATAGGCAAGTTGCCATAGTGGCAAGTTCATGAGAGGATCATGGACAAAGAAGATATTGAGAATAGAGGAAGCGATAACGAATCAAAAGTACTGCAACTACTTTGCTAATACTACTACTTATTACTTTCCATCTCGAGTCCTAGTCCACTCAAATATCCCACCACGCTTCTGAAACATTTCATCATCAAATCCAGCTTGACTAAGAGCTTTCTCAACACCAACTTCCAATATAGATTGACTAGGAACTTTCCCATTCTTACTACAGTCCAAAAATCGTAATTCTTCATCCAACAACAAATAACTATTCTGCATAACAGTATTTGGTTCTGGAATAAGTGCTCGTTGTCCTGCATGACGTTGAATAAAGTCATTGAATTGATCCGATGATACCTGTAATTCACGTGCATCATTAATATCATTGATCCCCCCAGCATTCTCCCCCTCCAATATCAAACATTGGAATGCCTTCCACCGATATGGATCTAAACTTGATACATATTCATTCATATCCTCTTCATGATTGAGACTACAAACGACTGTATTCATCTTGAACAATATCCCATGTTTGGCACACATATCTCTAACTTGTAATACTCGAGTAACATGTTGATTCTTCGTGGTGTCACCAGTACCCCGTCCAATCAATGCATTCGTTTTTGGATCGAAGCTATCGACGCTAACACCTAATATATCGACATACTCTCCATACTGAGCCATCCAATCTGATTTGATTAATGATCCATTGGATATAATAGATACAGCCATGTTACATTCCACAGAGGCAAATTGACACAATTCACCAAGTAATTGTGGATTAAGGAATGGTTCTCCTCCCGCAAAGTTAATCTTTTCAGTTCCAGAATGTGATAATAGTTGTAATCCAAGTTTGGATTTACCTTTTGGTAATTTGTTCGTGTTGGTTTGAGTGTGGAAGCAGAATTTGCATTTGTAATTGCATTCACGTGAGATGAAGTAATTTACTGATTTGACTCGATTTGCTACCGCTGACGGATTGTTATTGTTGTTGCCGTAGGCGGATATCAATAGAGGTGTTGTCATCATCATGATGATGATTACTGTTGTTGCGATGGCCATCATCGTACTTTAGCAGATGGGAAAGTCGAAAATTAAGTCACAACAGAACACTGAACTTCTTTCCGCCAAGAGACGACCAGGTGATCATGAGAAGCAAAGCACGAAAGATGTTCGTCACAAAAAGAAGAGCAAAAATGATATTTTTGTCAGCAAAAAGAAGAGAGCAAGAGTCTGCTGTGGTAGATACTTAGATAGAAGTAGCATCAATCATGCTGCAGCCGACTTCTTTTTTTTTTGGCAAAATTCACTCCTGACTAACCGTGCCCCCTACATTAGTAACAGGGATTCAGTGAAGCCAAAGAGAATTTAGCAGAGGCTGCCTCTTCTTCCGTGGCCGATTAGGAACATCACATCCAAAGGCGTCAGCATAAGAAAAATGGAGCAGCAGACAGCTCTAGAACGGTACTCAATTCAGAAAACATGCTATTTCACTGTCACAGCAGACACAACTCACAAAATAATGGCCTGCCCAACCGACACCGGAGGGGATAGAGTACCGACGCTGCCTCTCAAATCGATGATGGCTCAGCTGGAAATGGAAGGAAGCTGGCATCAATTGCTGCAAGATTTGCATCGGCTGCTCTCCGTGTCTTTGGTATTTAGAGGGGTGTATCGGTGGGCTCTGAGAGGGTTGGGCCATTCGACCGAGGACTTAGAGAAAAGAGTGATTGTGTATCAAAGTAATTAATATGAATAGCGTCTACACCAACTTCTTCAACTCCTACAATGACAAGCAGCTCATAAGTTGTGGAGAAATAGAACAAAATATTAAAGCTTCTGTGTTTACGATCCTTACGCTTGAGAGAAAAGAATGGGTAGAATAACAAAGTATGTGATGGGGATCCAAACACGAGAAAAGTCATCAATTTGGACTGATATCTTCTTCCACTCTCGGTTCAATTCGATCTCATTTTCATCGGCAAACTGGACAAATGAATAGACGAAAACAGAACGAATTCAGGGTGAGAGAGTGGGGGATCTACGCAAAGAGTATATACACAACTTGGAAGGAATTGTAGAGACGGAACTTACATCATCGGCATCTCTTGCTTGCAGCACCATAGCCATACTCCTCATCCCTAACTCTCGATTTAAAGAAGCACGCCTATTGAACCTAGCTCTCTCATTCCTATTACAGCTATCGTCGTAGTCGCTGTTTTCATCTTGCTCTGATTCGTCTCCTTCTCCTTCTCCTTCTTGGGCGGCCAATCGTGAGTCAGGCTTTGCATCTGCAGCAGCGAGTGGTGTATTATTCCAAAATGGAATGATACGTTCGGGATCTTTGCCAAGCTTTTCTTCCTCATCTTTGCCACCCTTCCTGGCTTCGCCATCGTCACCCAATGCACTCACAAAGCTAGCCAAAGAGTCATTCGATTCCACTCTAGTGTCTAGTTTGGATTCATAAGATGTATCATTCGACGTATTGTTGTTTCGTTCATCATTCACCAAATCTGATGATCCCCGCCTTGCTGCAACAACTTCTTTGACTCCATGAGAAATTGAATCGATCAAGTCAGACCCCCTTTCTTTCAATACGGCCTTTCCTCTGGATGCCTGCCTTACTAGATACCAATCCCTTGCAAAGCTATACCAATGAGGGATGATATTCTCTGTCTTTTTGTAGAAGAAGTATAACACTGCTACACACTCGATAAGTGATACGAAGGCATAGGTGAGGGAGAAGATGCTAAACAAAGTTTTGGGATAATGTTAGTATGAATCAGAGGTAGACGAATCCACAAGAGCAGTGATGCATGTAGACATACAATGTTGTGGACTCACCTAAACTTCTGAAACCAAGTAATCTCGGCAGCAGCAGGAAGGTTGGACGCAATAACCAAGTCCGATGCCACCGCAGCCAACATGGCAGTAATAGAAAGACTCATACGTTCTCCACAACTCGGGGGTAACCAAAAGGCCGAAAATCCAACACAATTGAGCATAACTTGCAAAAGTAAGTAGCCACGAGCATATGGCTGCCAAGATCGACTAATGGTAACATTGTACTTGAGCACGGGCCAATCCTCCTCTGGTGACGCCGGATATGGCGGATAGACATGTTCGATACATGAAATGGGATCATCTTTGACAAATGAAAACTCATTATACGTTGCTCCTGCAGTATCAGATCCACCTACCGAGAAACCGTCACGATCACTCCCTCCCTTAACTAATCTCATATACTTTCCTGAATATCCCCAACTTCCAAACTCCATCATACACGTTAATTCATCAAACGGAAAACTACTCAACCCAATGAATTTACACGTAGGTTTCAAATGTCCAGGTCTACTCCAATAAATCGATCCATCATAACTAACAATAGCGTATGCATCATCTAACGTTTCACTAAGACCAGTTTCCAAATTCCATAATTCAATATCAGGTGTCCAAATCTCGGATGTTTCCCCACCAGCGGATCCATCACCTATCCAAAACCATACCTTGGTCATATTCATATAATCTGTGGGGTTCCATGTTAATCGTGGATCAGACCATTGTAATCGAAACCATACTACCAGATCTAACACTGGATTAATAGTGTCTACTGAAAAGACACGATGGAAATTAATATCAAGTTCCACTGGTACACCGGTTCGTGTTCCAGTTTCTTGTCCATACCATGCATAGTCAAATGGGTAGGCATGACGATCGTAGTAGGTGTTCCAGAGTAGATCACGTCGGAGAGAGGATATTGCATCATTGCCAAGCTTGGCTTCTTCGATAATTATATCTAAGTCACTAGTTGTTGCATCGGAGGCAGTATTGGTGGTGGAAGATGACTGGAGTTGTCTCCTCGTTGTACGGGCAATTAGTGGAGGTGGATTTAGATCATTACGTTCGTAATACGATGGACCACGACCGCCATCGACATACATGTCCAAGTTTGGAGATTCATGTTGACGTGACCACATCATAGACGCCGGATGTTGTTGCTGTTGTCTTCTGGGCAGAGGCGGCATGTCACCACCACCATGGTAGTTACTACGAGTATGGCCGCCACGATGATGATGATAATGATGCGAGGAGGAAGAAGAAGTGATTTCCTCTACGCAGCATGATGCAGCCGAGAGCAGTAGTAGGATAGCAGGAGGAGTAGGTTTCTTCATGGTCACCTGTGGAATGAAATGAGAGATAAGTAGGCGAGCAAGCCACCACAACTTTATACTGCAGAACAATCCCAAGCCGTAAGGTACCGCTCAAGTCCGAAGTGAGAAGACGCCTCTCCTTGCAAGGAGTTTGCTTCGGTTATATCTACTTATGATGTGACATCTCACGCCACGTACCTCCTCTGCAAGGAATACACATTTATTTCAGAGAACAGCAGAAGACAAAAATGAAGAGAACCTACTTACCTACCTCGAGTATAATAAGTACGACAAGAAGTTGAGAACCGTATTGTGGTAGATAGACGTCATCATTGTGACACATCTGGAATCTCAACCAAATTGGCTCAACTTCGACTTACCTACCTACCTACCGTCTCCCTGCTGCATGCCGGCCCCTTGAAACTGAGAGGTCAAAACCGTCTAACAACAACAGCAATCTCTACGCAATAAAGTGTGATATAAACTATCTTCAAACAAGTTCGAAAGCAAGCAGCATGTTTTTCTCTTCTACTACTTCCGTCTCCACTCTTCTTCGTGCTGTTCTTGCGGCAAGTGCGAGCATCCCTTTCGCCGCAGCTCAGACTAATCCTATCATTGATGAGCTCAATGAAAAGATTATCTCACCCACTCCACCTCCACCTGGCTACAATGTTGAAGGAACTAGTGTCTTTACCAACTTTGCTAGAGCCTTTGATGAGAAGCAGTTCTTTCTTCTTGGAACAGGAATTGTTGTTTTTGAAAGGCCTGGGCCGGAACCTGCGCAATTCACTTTATTTCATTGGTGCAGTGATCTTACATTCTCTGACTTCAGTAACAGCTCGTCTGTGGGTTATGCCGGACGTTGTGTTGAAAAGTGGTTAGTTGGGTATGACGAAGTGCTGACAGCAGGAGGTCCGATGAGTGGTTTCTTTTTGGAAGGGCAGTTTGGCGCAACCAACAGCATGTCTGCAGTCTTTGTGAAGCAGCAGAACGCTTTCGAATGTCAATTTCATGGCAATTCTGGTAATGATGTCGTAGTCCGTTATTGGGATGATGGTAGCAAAACATCGCCTATGATTGGATGGGAGGGTCCCGACCAAGGTAGCACGAATCCCGATGCAGCCGAAACCTCTTGGTCTGCATTTGGTGATAACACTTGGATGACTATTGAAGAGGTAGCACAGCTATTCAACACATCTACAGATGAGTTTACTCCTGCAAAGTTCAACCAAGTCTACGTGGATACTTGGATCAAAGAGCACGAAGATGAAGCAGCTGTGTTTAATCCTAACCCCGATGCTGAGTTGGAGATTGTTGATGAAGTGAAGAATGAGACGAATTCTGCCGGCGAAACTATGTCTCCCGCTGCACCTGGAACTGCAGAAGATGGCGGTACCGATGCTGCCGACCCCACCG
>JALLBI010000502.1:0-20036 GCA_036940125.1 Mediolabrus comicus
GCCTTTTCTTACTGCAACCTCTACAGCCTCGACACAAAAGAAATGCGCCCGTAAATACCGAACAACACCCACTGGTATCAAGAAGAAGAGAAGGTTAACGTACCAATACAAGAGATTGCTGATGCCAAGTATTCTAAGCGATTGCGGAATGGTTGAACTAAAAGCCCATGCATGCAACGGATGCAATCGCACCGTGTTGTACACCACTGGAACAAGTATCCGCATTGGAAGTGGTAACAAAGCTGCTCGAGCTACCGCTTCTGTCATTGCTTGAAAGCAGAGAAGGAATAATGGATCTCCTACAATTCTCCTCACATGCTCTGCGTTTTCTATTAATGATCCGAGTCCGATTGCATATTTGTTTCCCACGATGCTGATTATTAACACCAACGTTGGCAGCAGTAATCCTAAGGTTGCACCCAATCGTAGCCATAAACGATACATCCTCGAAGTAGTCAGCGAGAGTCCGAGTGGATTGGCAACCAAATTAGGTACGTGGCCCTTCTCAGGCAGCGATGGCATATTAACGAAATCATAGCTATGTGTATCACTTGCACTATGAACATCTGATAAATTTGTCACTACGATAGATCCACTGCTCTTAGGAGCCGCACACCAAGATGCTAGTCCAACGAAGTAGGTGCTGATTGCCAAGACTATTGCAAAGAACTTCATATTGACACATTTCGTTACAACGAGCAAGATAGCCAAAACTGCTGGTGTTCTGTCCATGCCTGGTGCTGTTGTGGATGCACGGCGTGTAGATGCCTCAGCTGCTGACTTTAGAATATGAGATAGAGTCTTACGTACTGCTCTTCGTTTCCTCCCAGTGGTTTTGACTTGTTGCTTGTTTTGAGTTGAAGTTGTAATACTGGCGCTGGCAGCATCATCAGAAGTGGCAGCAGATGAAGTGTTCCAATCACCAGAATCTAGTAAATCCATCACAGCCGATGGTAATTTTCCTCCCGGGAAAGATGATGTCAGCTTTATTGGCTCTTCGTTGCATTCTGGCCATATTTCTGAGCCCTTTCCGTAAGCACTGAGAAAAAGAAAGGTTGTGTGCTGTCGGTGATTCCTCACGTAGGCTACCTTCGCTGGCACAGATGGAAAGGCGACAACAATCAAGTGACAGCCACCTGCCAGTAATAATAATAGTAGAGCATAATACATTGTAACCATCTAATTAGAATCACCTGAGTGAAGAACCGACCTCTCTACTCTAGAGTATCTCCTTACTATGGTCAATTCATGACACGCTTCCTTCCTTGCATAAGATTTTTTGCGGGAAGGCAAGTCTGTCTCTCCACCGCACATCTGGTCATCTGATCATCCTTCCTCCTTCCTCATCGACTCATCATCTCATCATCGAGTTGCCAGTTCTACTTTATCGACCACTTAAACCATGAGAGCGACACAAGCCAGCTTAGCCATTTTGATGGCAATTGCATCTTCAGCTAGCGCATTTGCACCTACGAAGCTCAATACACCAACCTCACCAACAACGCTCCTACGTGCAACTCCAGCCACATCTTCCAACTTCCTAACACCAGAGCTTGCACAGACATGCATCGATGTCGCTGCCGGAACTCCTCTTTATGCATACTCTCTTGATACTCTTGCGAAATCTGCCGATGCTTGTCTTGCGTTTCCCAACGCCTACGGCTTGACCGTTCGTTACGCCATGAAGGCATGTCCGAATGGAAGCATTCTTAAATACTTCTTAAGTCGAGGAATCTGTATTGACGCTAGCAGTGGATATGAAGTAAGAAGAGCCATGGATATGGGTGTCCCAGCTGAGAAGATTAGTCTGAGTTCACAGGAATTGCCACAAGACTTTGAGGAGTTGGTAAAGATGGGTGTAAAAATCAACTGTTGCTCTATCTCACAATTAGAACGATTTGGAAAGGCTTTTGCCAATACCTCTCAAAAGGTTGGAGTGCGTGTCAATCCTGGAGTTGGTTCTGGTGGGTTCTCATCTTCTACAACTGGGTTTTCCAAGACGAATGTGGGTGGTCCTTCGTCATCCTTTGGAATCTGGCATGAGTTTGTAACTGATGGAACAGTCCCTTCTATTGTTGAGAAGTATGGCTTGGAAGTTGAGAGGATCCATACACACATTGGATCTGGCTCTGATCCAGCAATTTGGCAGCAGACTGCCAAATTGTCCTTATCGTTTTGCGCAATTTGGGACACAGTAACAACGCTGAATCTTGGTGGCGGATACAAGGTTGGGCGCAACCCCGATGAAAAAACAACTGATTTGATTGAGATTGGATCACCCGTGGCTGATGCATTCAAGGATTTTGCAAAGGAACATGGTAGAGAATTGCGTTTGGAGATTGAACCTGGAACATACCTGGGTGAGTGAAGGCATTCCAATGTGGTACAGTCTAACTGTCTCTGATTTTCTCCTGAATGGCTTACTGAATCTGTTTCTTTACCTTCTCATCACAGTGGCGAATGCTGGTGCTCTTGTGACTACAATCCAAGATAAGGTTTCTACCAAATCTAGTTCTGGAGACAGCGGGCATATCTTTCTGAAGATGGATGCTGGTATGACTGATGTCCTTCGTCCGTCCCTATATGGTGCCATCCACCCCATCACAATTCTCCCAGGATCTGGAAAGTCGGAGGATATTGGAACCGATGTTGAAAGTGTAGTTGTAGTTGGTCACTGCTGCGAATCTGGTGACCTCATGACCCCTAAACCTGGTGAACCAGAGGCATTGGAGGAACGTGTTCTTCGTACTGCTGAAATAGGAGACATTGCTGTTATGGATGGAAGTGGCGCGTATTGTGCTGGTATGTCGACTAAAAATTACAACAGTTTCCCCGAAGCACCAGAGGTTCTTGTGACAGCGGAAGGCAATGTACACTTGATAAGGAAGAGGCAGGATCTCAAACAGGTTTATGAGAATGAGTGTGACGTACCTGCTGGCACCTTTTAAACAGTTTAGAAATAAGAAGAGAGACTTAAAGAGTAGAGAGTTCTATCAGCTTTTGATGGACATTATTTATTAGACAAGTTATTTGTTGTATTCATTTTCATTTATTTCACTTTAACGAAAAGATAGCCCAATAGGCTAACATTATGTATTTTAAGCCTCTGAAACGTACTCTGACTCCGATCCTGACTCTGACTCTGAATCATCAGCTTCTTCTTCATCCTCCTCCTTTGATTTCGAACCCTTCCGTGGAGGATTCCAGTCGAATCCAAGCGCATCGAGCTTCTCAATCCGGTCTGCTGTCATATTGCACCTGTTATTGGTTTTGCCACTTTCCAAACATTGCTTGAATAATCGATACTGTCCTCGTTGCTTAAAGACCCAATAAGCGAGAGGTTGGTTCTCTGGCCAAGTTGAAGGTACATTACAATGGCCCTGTTCTTCCTTGAACTGTATCAGTTCTTTCAAACGCTGATCCCATGGTGTTCTTGATACACGCATTTGCCACTTAAATCCCAATTCATTCAGATCATTTAGGCGTTCATCTGTAAGACTTGACTGGCTTCCCTTCTGGAGCTTGCGGTATTCAGTTCGCTGGCGGTTGACGAAGGCCCCGAGTGCTATGTTTTTAGAATACTTCAGGGGAACGTCAACGTCTCCATGCTCTTTCTTGTAATCCCGCAGCTGCCTCATCCAGTTCTTCCAATTGTTATTACTGGTAGATTTTTCACGCATTGTAGGCCTGAAACCAATTTCCTTCAGAGCTCGAACCCTATCCTCAGTCATATACGATGGCTTTTTATCCACATATCGACGGTATTGACATCGTTGCTCACTTACCCAGCATCCCAATGCTGGATGCTTTTTATATCCCTTTGGTACGTTGCAGTGACCTTTGTGGAGAACAGATTAAGGAAAAAAAACAGTCAGGGTACGAAGAAGAAGTGACATACAAAGTGAATAATATCACACGATGAACCCACCATTTGTATCTTTGAAGCGTTGGAGCTCTTTGAAGCGAGCTTCCCAGCTAACATGACTCTCCCTTTTCGTCCATGTAAAGCCTAGCCTATTCAAGTCTTTTATCCTTGCTGGAGTCAAATTTGAAGGCTTTCCTGCCTCGAGCTTCCTCCACTCTGTCCTTTGACGATTTACAAACGTCCCTAACGAAGGACATGGCTCATACTTCAAAGGGACGTCAACATGTCCATTTTCAGCGCGATAAGCAGTCAACTTTGCCATCCATTTTCTCCAAGATGCTTTAGAAGATTCACTCTCCGTTCTCTTGCTGCGAAAACCGGCCGCAGCAGTAAATCCTAACTCCATCAAGATATTCCTTTGTGCAACAGTCATGGCTGACGATTCACCGTGACATATCTTTTGATATTCGACTAGTTGCTCTTGGCACCAGGTGTGAAGACCTTCATACTCTGTTCCTATACCATAGCCTACAGGTACTCTGCAGTGCCCAAACCGAGATTGGTACATTTTCAGTAGAGTCAGATTTTGATTCCAGTTAGGATCATTACCGGTGACACCTGTACTGGAGGTAGCTCTGTCAGGGTGAAACGAGTGCAAAGCTTGATTGTAGCCAACGCTGTTGACCGGCAAGAGAAATTGTGGCAAACTACCATTTTGTGAGGCGATTGGATTTGGATCCCACATACGAAACGATGCTTGTCGGATAGACTGGGGTGGCCTCGGCAATAGCTCTGGATGAGCAATCTCTCCTTCACGTGACACAAAGGGTGGAAGTGGTGCTTGAGACCACGTCGACGGTGTGTTGTACTGGACGCCACCATCACCACTGACATTGGTAACAGCATTCGGAGTCGAAAATTTTGTTTCAGGGGTGTAATCAACTGTCTTCAACCCATCTTGATGCATAGTAGGTTGCGTGATAGCTGGGCTTGAAGTTTCATTGCTAATCGTCTGATAGATATGAGCATGGGAAGGAGTGATAGGCTCACTTGCGGATACAACTTTGGTGCAGCTAGATGTTTGTGCGTCTCTCAGCTCTGGGAGAGGAGGACTGAAATGAAGTGAAGTGTCTCCGTCTGCGTTGGCTTCATCAAGTTGCATGCTCCAGGCATGAGATGTTCTATACGGAGACCCGCCATCACTGTTGCTTGCGACGTTGTACAATGTTTGACCAGGGCTCAAATGCTGAATCCGCCCTTGAATCTCTTGGAACATAGTGCCTGCTTCAATCTTCGGTGAGGAAGGTGCTACCAACTGTTGAACCCCAGTTGGGAACGTTGGAAACCTTTGTGGAGACATCTTGTGACAGTCGAGACTGAATTGTTTTTTAATCTCAGGCGGAGAGGTAAGTTCCGCGCCCGCAAGTTCAGCCGTATGACGAGGAGGAGTAGCTGGAAGTGAGAAGTCAAATGTACTGCTTGCAAACAATCCATCTTGAAATGACCTGGGAGACGCCCGAGGACTATTCCAAATATCAACTGCACTATGTTCATCCTGGGAAAGAGAAAGCTTAATGGCGATATCACTATCTCGGAAACTACGCGGTGGAGTCGATCCCAGCTTTGGTGCATCATCTAACTTCTGCTTCTTACGAGATGGCGACATCTTCTGAAACTGATGCTTGGGTGGGTTGAAAATACTAGAACCCCACTCCTCGACTTCGTCATTCTTCATGGTAGGCGTCTTTTCAAGATTGGACATATCGAACTATTATTTCAACAAAGGCTAATGCAACTTATTTATGCTGCATATGAAATGAGGCGAGCAATGATTGCATAGTCGCCCGTGTGGCGACTGGTCGCTGTTGTGTTATCGACGATGGGGCTCAGCATCTTGATTACAGAGGCCTGTTTCTGAAGTCTCTCGACAATTTAGGCGGACGCGTGTGCGTGACGGGGAGCTGAGTCACACCTCATCACGAAAGATCTTCGTGACAGGTAACATGTCTGAAAATCCCAATTTTTTAGATGCCCCACATATTTCACGTCACGATGTTTGATCACGAAAAGTCCGCTTCAGCAAGTCTTTCTGCAGCAAGAGAGACAATAGCGGTTAAATACGATTGCCTTGCTTTCTTTGAGTCCACGATTGCTGCAACAAGCACCGTCCTGGCATGAGGTACCATACGAGGTAGGAGTGCAGTGCGTAGAGAAAACTTTGGCACTTTCACTGATTTCGAGAATTCACTAGTACGATTCATAGCATATGCTTTTTTCGTTACACTATGCTCTCAGTATTACATCATCATCATCATAACATGTCTGCTAGCCCTTCTACTCCATGTCATCGTCATCGTGGCTGGTATCTCTTTCAGGATCATCAGGGTCAAGGTGCAGCTCGATCATACCCAAATCAGCAAGGATACTGAATGCTCTCTCCTCAAGATCCATTGCACCATACCTTGCCGCCAATGCAGCTGCATCTTCCGGTGATTTTGGTTGTGAACGCGCTTTCATGACAGCTGCACTGGGATAACCCAATTCACGCGCTTTTGCATCTTGAGCTTGCTCAGCTTCCTTTGCGAGACGAGCTTCTTCAGGGGCCTTAGCTTCTTCAGCAAGACGTTTCTCCTCTGCTTCTTTTGCAAGGCGTGCTGCTTCAGCCTCAGCCTTAGCTGCAGCTTCCCTCGCAACAGCCTCTTCAGCAAGACGTTTCTCCTCGGCTTCCTTTGCAAGACGTGCTGCTTCTGCTGCTGCAGCTGCTTCTGCTGATGCTGCTTTGTGCTTTTCTGCAACCATTGCCGATGCATCCGCAAGGTACTTGGTCTTAAAATCCTCGAAATCTCCGGATCCACCAGCTGCGTTGTACGCCAATCTCGCAGTAGCATCGTAATCAACAGACTGAATAGCAGTTGCACTAGCCGGATCACTCGAACCAGATCTATTGGCAAGTGATGCAGCAAGTAAAGATCTTTGGAACGTTTCATTGGGAGGACTGGCAACATGCAGTTTTTCTTTCTTAGGAACATCAAATACTGTTCGTGTGACAGTTGCAATTGGCGTATCTTTAGCTGGAGCTTCCTCAACTTGAGCCTCTTTAGCAGCTACTGGCTCCGGTTTCGCTACAGCCTCTTCATCGGCTACTCGCTCGACTGCAACAGCCTTCGGTTTGTTTGTGCGTGGGTCAATCTCTGTGTCGAACGACAAGCGTTCACCATCAATCAAAGGGCCCTGAAACGTTAATCCAGTTGCGTGGACATACATATCTGGCCCTCCGTCATCTACTTCAATAAATCCAAATCCACGCTGGGCATTATACCACTTGACAGTTCCCTTGATGTTCGTCGCGACAGCGCTTAGGACGAGTTTATGCCTTTGGGCTGATGGATATGATGGCGGCGCGAAAGCATACGACGATGCCAGCGCTGTTGCAGCAACTCCTACAGCTAAGACTCTCATTTTATCATACCTTTGCTCCAATTACTTCGTCAGTTTCACTTTCTACTGAGCACTAAGGAAAGATGGTTTGCTCTTGATGCTTCTTGATGGCTCCTCTTTTCAGTGCGTGTGACAGAGGAAGATCAAAAGTTTCAACAGGCCCACGACCTTATTTATCCTGGCTCACGGTACAGGGCGTAGATTTGGGAAATTACTTCTGGTAAGAAATACTAAGTCCCTCTCTCTCTAGTATGCATCAGTAAGGGTGGCACCACATGTGAACGATTACTCACATTAGTTTATGAAGCAAATTATTACATGATATATAAATAATACTATGTAACAATTTCATTTACTTTTAACCGCTTGTTCCTTAGTTCACTTTTACAGTCTTCCTTTTACTTGAAGACTTTCTTTTTGCCGTTCCATTGGCAGCTTGTTTACCCTTCATAGTGCCATTGACCATTTCAGGATCTCTTTCAGGCACAAAGGTGTGACTAGTGCCCTTCAGATTCCTACGACGTTCGCCGTTTGTCAGCAACTCACCATTCGTAGCGCTTTCATCTGCCTCAAGGATTTCATTCACAACATCTAATAACTGCTCTCCATCAATAAATGGAATCTTGACAACAGCTTCCCACGGTTGTCTTTTCCCATTTGGATCAGAATCAAAGTCTTTCGGATAGTATGGTGCAAGCGGTGACGATGGCTCAATCATCAGTTCACCCAGAACAGGAGGAAGAAGAGATGCACTAGCAGACGGAAGCACAGATAAAAGCTGAGCTAATGGAGGGAACGGTTCAGTTTGCTCGAAGTTGAACTCACGGAAGCCATCATTGTCCTTGACATCTATGACCTCGTCGCCATAAAACTCGTGCAGATTTGCCATATCAGTAGATAACGGAGCATATAAGTGTGGATAGTACCACGCCCAACTGCAGCATCCGTTGTGATAATAGTTCAAATTCCAATGAAGGCCCTCCAGATAATCACGTGTAACAGCACGGCGGTCACGCTGAGCTTCACCCCTCAAAGTTGGCAAGGGTGAAATGTTTAGCTTGGATTCGTAGTAAAACTCACGGTATGATCGAGAAGCATCACGAGGATGGACCTTTTTGAACTTCTTCTCTACCTTGGATTTGATTGTGTCATCTAATGCACGAATCTCTGGACTCGTTTGGTCATCGTTAGCCATTTCAGATTCGAAAACATTTGTTTCCACCGCCATCTTTTGGTTTGCTTCTTTTGCCATAGAAGGTGTTTTTGATGATCCATACCAAACGCCATAAAAGTCATCTTTTTCGAGTTCATTTTCTGTTCCAAGACCCCAACCAGGCTCATTCTCCTCGTACGCACGTCTGCGGAAATGCTCTTCCTCAAATACGGCCAAGTGATAGAAGAATTGTTCCAATCGCCCAGGATGAATTGCACCTTTGTTTGTAAGGTAGCCACCCCATTCAGGGAGCAAATCAATGTAATTGTTTAGCATGAGACTCAATGCACCATTATCAATCTCCAAATGTGGAACATGAGGCAAGAAGTCATTTCCAACAAACATACACATAAATATGAAGTCATCAATAACTCTGCGGACATCATACTCCACATTCAATCGTCCCGAATCAGCAAACTTTCTGAACTGTATTGTGAACATCTCGCGGAGTGCTCTCAATTCTAGCAACTCAAAATCATCCCGAGTGTATTCTAGCATATCTTTCTTTTTACGGTGTTTGTGCCTACCACGTCCAGCCATAACTACTGACATCTTTTCACGCAACAGCATGAAATTGGGTTCATGGGTGGCCAAACCTAACATTATCAAGTCGGCATCAAGACCGTAGAGCACATGCGTCAAACCGGGAGACCAGTGTGGATGAGACTTTGATTCATCGTCAGGATCATAGAGGGCTTTTGTTTCACGAATATAGTCCATGACCTGCACACAAATGACAAATATTATTATACAGACAAGTTCTGTTAGATAGGCTAGGAGCTCCACTTCCAGTAGGTGTCAACGATGGCTGCGACGTATGACTTCCACTTGCCAAACATCATATGCAAAAACATAATATCTCACCTTGTGTTCACCCTCACCAGGAACATCAGGTCCACTAACAACAACATCACATCCATTCTTCCACACAGGGTCGTTTTTTTGCTTATATTCGATCCATTTCCTCATCGCCAAGCCCAACTTTAGCATGAAATCGGTACCAGGAGTGATACAATTACTGTCAAATGCATCTTGCTCCGGTAGGGATCCATCACGTGCAAGAATTGTTGCTGCCAACTTTTCAGCCTCTTTCGATGATCGGAACCGTCTAGAACGTTGTTGGTTCATCTTTGCACGTGGTGCAACTCCATCAACAGCAAGGTACAGTACCTTCCTTGGTTTCACAATTTTGTATAGTCGATCGACGTATCCAAAGATCTTTTTGAACATTTCAGTCTCGTCGAGGATAGTGATTTCGTCTTCATTATTACCGTGTGTACAAGGATGGATGATACCATTCATATCGAGGTAAAAATTGTCGATTGGGGGGATAGATGAAGCAGAGCCAAGACGTCTATTGAGAATGTTTGGGTACTGGTCAGTCAACCAACGAAACATTTTGGGAATGCCAAAAAGAGCTGTGCTACTGCTAGTACTACTTCTACAAGGAGATTGTCTCGATGTCGGCAATAATCTAGGAAACACAAGACTACTGTGTTGATGATGATGCTGCTGCTGCTGCGTTGATGGCACATAAGCTATTGATCTCCGTCTAACCACATGAGACTGAGGTGTCTGAAATGATGACACAAACACAACATGATGATGTGCCAAAGAAATCAAAAGGATGGCGATAGTACAAAGCTTTACCATTGTTGTTTTGCCTTGCACACTGCTCGCTTATGGCAATGAGCCAGTAGGTAACAGCTGACTGATGTTCTATTCGTTTATCAGTATCAGCAGCTTTTTGTTTCTTTGCTCGTTGCTCGCTCGCCTCATCGCGTCGTCTGTCGGTTTGTTGCCCGTAAACCTTCCACGTGGAATCTCTTACCCCTCACCGAGCAGAGATGAGAGTCTCCGCACACCTTTATCACTTCAGCTCAACCTCAACGAAGCCTTTTCAGATCAAAGCTGACGGCATCACATCACAACTACCATATACTGGTTTGATTCATTTGAACGGTATATATAAAAGCAAGAGATAGTTAGTTATAATCAACGAAGAAGAAGAAGAACAAACAACGAAGCGATGAAGCTCTCTTTTACTTCCTTCATAGGCATCCTTGCCGCCACACCAACATCATCTGCCTTCACACTCACCATGGGCACAGGGAACTCTTTCGGTCGAATCTTTCGCATTTCTACTTGGGGAGAATCTCACGGTGGAGGTGTTGGTGTTCAGCTAGATGGATGTCCGCCTCGAATCCCAATAACACGTGATGAAATCCAAGTTGACTTGGATCGTCGCCGTCCTGGACAATCACGCATCACCACTCCTCGTAATGAAGCTGATGCTGTTGAAATTTTATCTGGGNGGACAATCACGCATCACCACTCCTCGTAATGAAGCTGATGCTGTTGAAATTTTATCTGGATTAAACCCCGAGGACATTACTCTTGGGACACCTATTGCCATGCTTGTGCGGAACAAAGATCAACGATCTGGTGACTATCTGGAAAACGATATGAGTGTTGCCTACCGTCCATCTCATGCCGATGCCACCTACGATGCTAAATACGGAGTTCGTGCCATTGCTGGTGGAGGACGTAGTTCGGCTCGTGAAACTATTGGTCGTGTTGCTGCTGGTGCCATTGCACGCAAAATATTGAAAATGTACAATGGTATTGAGGTTTTGGCATATGTTTCTAAAGTTCAAGACATTGAAGCTGAGAATGTGGATGATGATACCTTTACAATGGAAGATGTCGATTCAAATATCGTGAGATGTCCCGATCCTGAGAGTGCAGAGAGGATGTTGGAAAGAATTGATGAAATCCGCAAGACTGGAAACTCAATTGGTGGCGTCGTTACTTGTGTTGCAAGGAATGTTCCTGCAGGTTTGGGTGCACCAGTCTTTGATAAATTGGAAGCAGACTTGGCCAAGGCGTGTATGTCTATTCCTGCAGCGAAAGGATTTGAGTCCGGAGATGGATTTGCAGGTACCCTCCTAACAGGAAAAGATCACAACGATGAGTTCTATATTGACCCAGAGACTGGTGCAACAAGGACAAGAACTAATAGATCTGGAGGTATCCAAGGAGGAATCAGCAACGGTGAAAACATCGTCGTCCATGTTGCATTCAAGCCTACTTCAACAATCGCTAAAGCTCAGGTAAGATCTCCTTGCTTCTCACCCACGTTTTATACTNGCATTCAAGCCTACTTCAACAATCGCTAAAGCTCAGGTAAGATCTCCTTGCTTCTCACCCACGTTTTATACTTTCACTGAAATTTTACTAAACCAGGATTCTCTATCATAATGAATATATCTAGAGTACTGTCACACGCGACGGCCAAGAGGTGGAACTTCGTGGTAAAGGAAGGCATGATCCTTGTGTGTTACCCCGCGCTGTGCCAATGGTTGAAGCAATGGTTGCATTAACTTTAGTGGATGCACTGATGTGTCAGCAAGCACAATGTGAGTTGTTTCCCAATGAGGCATCGTTAGACGAGCGACCAAACCCTATGGGTACTACGGCAAAGAGAGAGGGAGGACCCAAGAAGAATGTGGTTGCCGCTGGTGGAGGACCCATTGGCTTGAGAGTAGATGAGGAGTAATGGAGTGTGTGTTCACACCCAATAGAAAAGTAATGATCTACTTAATGTCAGTTGTCGCCTCAAAGTTAATTCCAACAAATGACCGACGTTGCAACTTTGATGAGGAAACAGTACGTAAACTCCCTACTGAGGACAATTAGTATGTTAAACAATGTCTATTCAAGTGTATTATGTTTTCTACGACCTGGGTTCTGGCTCGGGAAAGGCAGTATTTGCAGCAAGATTCGTCGGTGACTTTCGAGAGTGCGTTGGAATTAGGGATATAATCTAAAATATAATATGAATATAATACTAATACTTTCCGTTTAGCTCCCAAATGCAATCCAATTACATTCCAGAGCAAGACTCATTGTTGATGCAATCCAATCACACAACAATATATGAAAAGAGTGAAAGACTCGCCTACTCCAACCATCCAATACTACTAGTAGCTCACCTCTCTCCTCGGCTATAATCCCAAGGACGCATTTTGTAATGCTTTTCTCCAACGACAATGGCACGATTGGGATTCCTAAACATCTCGGCCGACAGTTTCAAAGCCATATTTTTATTGGACCTAAATGTGAATTCATTTGTACGGTTGGTATCCTGGAAGTTCACTGCCCATGGATAATTGGTTTTGATGAAATCTTGACCAGCAACTGTTTCTGAAAGTTGGATGAGAGTAGGAAGCATGTCGGTTACCAACTTACCCGCAGTTTTGAATGATCCTGGTTTTAGTATCACTCCATCACTATTGGTAACATATGCCAGTAAGCTCTTTGGGTTCTTACGGGCTCTGTAATTGTTCGGATCGACGCCTCTATTGAAATAACCGGCATATCTAGGTTCATCTCCACAGTTGCAAGTACAAGCTTTGCCTAAAAGACCAACACAATCATCACAATTAGCTGCATAGCCATAATCCAACGCCTCAAAATCGTCGCCACTATCGGTAGTCAACAAGCATAAATGTCCAGCATCACAACTACCACAATGAGCATTCAACCTGACAATGTTGGCGTTTTCACAATTGGGTTTATTGCATCCATATTCGGCAACAGAATATCCAGTGCCATTTTCCTCGGCAGCATCCATACTACGAATAGACGCTCCTCTGTGATGGCCTTCAGACTCTTGAAATCGTTCCATGAGTTCATAATCGCGGAGAATATCAGTCATTCCTGGTGATAGTGCAACACTTCTGCCGTTAGCATCTCGTACAAAGGCAACGTCACCGTCCGATGGGAGTTCAGGTAGACTAGGTCGTCGAGGTAAAAGATCGTTCATATCATCGTCCGAGAAATTCATAACTGCCACATCAAGTAGATATGCAGCAGTTCGTGATAGGCAGGACACCCAATTACGCTGAGCCTCTCTGGTCATCCACCCCATCGCAGCGCAACAAGGGTGGTAAAGGAGGGTATTTTGAAATTGACGAAAGTTGCGGTCAGGGAAATGACCTTCAAGCCATTGCAAGTCACCAAGTTCATCCCAAGAGGGTCTTCCAAAGTTCCAAATGACATCAATTTTGATCAACCTCTCCAAGAGATGACGTAGGACACCTTGTTGGAGGGGATCAGTAATTCGAGCAACTCTATTGTACAATGAACGTAGCCTTGAGTGCCAATAGAATGGCCCCGCTTTAGGTAATTGAAATGAGAGAAATGAGAATGATTAGTGAGGATATAAATGCATGCTGAACATAGTATCATTCAAATAATAACATCATAACTCACAGAAGGGCATTCGATCTGCAAAGACGATTGTACATAGCGCTAAAACAAGCGCAACTGGTCGTCCAAGTCCATATCTAACCAGAATTCTAACAAAGGTATCGATGATGAAGTCAATACTTTGCTCATTAATAACATGCCTTTGCCCAAGGCTCCCAGGAGTTTGGCCAGCAGTGATGCGAGTATTCGGCACGAAATTGAGTATTGCAAGAATCCGACCATGAATCAGTGAATGCAAGAACCCATCGGGGGAGAAAAGCATTCGAAGCATAGATGGTGAGTTGGTAGGATCTTGCATCAAAGGCCTGTGTGGGCTATTATTTCCAAACATCCCCATGAGCTGCATGAAGTTGGTTTCGGTACTAAAAATACTACGGAGATTGTCATATTGTTGAACACGTTGATATGGATCTACCAAAAGATCCATGGCCCATTGTGGTAGATTTTGCCATCGTTGATACAAATTCCAGTCATTATTTCCAACTTGAGGTGGTGCTGGTTGCTGCACATTATTCCCCACTTGAGGTGGTGCTACTTGCTGCACATTATTCCCCACTTGAGGTGGTGCTTGGGCATGATGTAGCTGTGGATTGTTGCCAGCTTGGGGTTGAGGAGGGACGTATTCAACACTGTCACCATCACTTTCATCACCCTCATCGCTCTCATCGCACAAGTCGACGTAATCATCATGTCGGGCGCGGCGCGTGGATCGGCTGGCATCTCCGATGACGACATCATCACGCCTTCGGATCCTTCCTTGTGCTGCGGCAGCGGTAGCAGTGTTGTCGTCTTCACTATCACTACCGAGTAGATTGATAACATCCACGGCCGTAGTGGTGGTGGTGGGAAGGAGAGCAATGTGGAGGAGGATGGTGATGAGGAGGAGAACCTTCATCGTAGGTACCACGTGAATACAGGTACGAATAGTATGTGACTCTAAACGTATCCTAGGTAGGAAGAGAAGGTACCTCGAATACAGGTATGAACAGTACGTAGCTCTAAACGTATCCTATGTAGGCGGGAAACGTTGCTGCCAGCAGCGCTCGGCGTTACGGTGTTGACGGTGTTGCTAGCTGTTGGGGGCGATAAAGACGGGAGGGAACAATGGATTAGCATAGTAAAAGTAAAGCAAAGAATAGTGACATGGCATTGTCTGTGGTAGTACCAGACAATGTCTGGTGACAATGAAAATGAAGATGACATCGGAAGTCGATGTCCGATGCAAAAAAAATGACTGTCACCAGCCTAGATCCACGTTTCTGATGCATTCGTCAACGTGTCATTCCCCTACGATCCTTTGTCATAGCAATTAGCACCGTCCGTGTTGAAAAATGACACGCCAATACTGCCTGTTGTCTCCGAAATGAATTTCTGGCAACAATTGCTGCTGCGCGTTGCAAAAAATAATTTTGACTGACACGGAGGCCGGCGGCACGCTGCATCCATGCTCAGCCTCCCAAGCAACGTCAACACACCTATCAGGGTTATTACTCACCGTCTACGATGTTCCGCTATGATTTTCCGTCGACAATTGCGTGTAACCACCGTGAAAAGTGCAATGGCAAAAGACAGCGGCTTGATTGTTGTGAGAGTATGGAGAGAAGCTGTTCTCATCAAAAAATCAAAAAGTGTCGAGCGGCGCGCCAAGTTTGGAGGTCAAAAGAAGTGGACTCCCATTTACCAAGCGACAACTTCCTCGTAGCGAGCGTAGTGCAAATGATGATGACGGAGAATGGTGGCATAACTATAACGCATCAAACCCATTTGCATTCCCGGTAGGGGTGTGGTCATCTCCAGAGGCCGCCTACTATGGTCTGTCGACTCAGCAATGCAAGGAAATGGGCATTGACGCAGGTGAAGGCGTAGCGCTCTATGCTGAATGTCTAAGAGGACTAGTGTTCAGTCCGAATGGCCTGCTTAAGCTTGTGTTTGATAAATCCAATGGGCAGATTGTTGGTGTACACATTTGCGGTGACGACGCGTGTGAGTTGATTCATTACGGAATGGAGCTTGTGAAGGCAGAGCGCACTATTGATGATATTTTGAAGAACCTTTATTCTGCGGTGACGTTTCACGAAATGTATCGGATTGCCGCACGTGAGTGTCCTTGAGTTTGATTTCGCATCGTATCAAGCATGCCACTCTCGTCTTACCTCTCTATGTTTACTCTCTTTCTACGTTTAATTACAGTGGCTGCCGTGGATGGGGCTGGCGCTAGGAAAAGACGAGCTGAAATTGGAAAAGCTCTTGCTAAAAGGAATCGCGGGGAGCAATAAACAAATCGGGCTGAAAAATAATGTTATTGTTGTTGCTACATTTTTTTCTCCTCACCTCCACAACTTGTTGTCGCTTAGTATTGTCATTTGATTGAAAGAGAAAGAGCCCTTATAAACACATCATTGTTTGCTTGAGAGATCCCAGAATTTCTTTTGCCTTGGACGTGCCTAAGCCTTCTCATCAGAGGGGGCTGGAACAGTCATAAAGCACTTGGCAATAAACTCATTCTCAACTTGACGCTGTGCACTAGACTGAATCTTTCTCATCATCTTCTTCCTGCTAGTGCCACGACGTCCACCCTTCTTGAATTTACGCATGTTTTCCCTGTTACGCTTACGCTTTTCCTGCTTAGCGTTGATACGGCTAGCATCAAGAGATGTTGTAGAAGCAAGTGCCGGCCTGCTGAAGGGGGCGGCAACAAAGGCCTNAGCGACGCCGAGCAAAACTCATCTATGCAAATGTGTGATGATGTACTTCTTTATTTCCTCACCTGTGTAGAAATTGCGAGAACCGCAAGGATAGCAACGAGAAGGAGTGATCGGATCATGGTGATGGTCTACTGCAGTTGAATTGCTTGCATGCAACGGAGCGAGAACAGATGGGGTAATAGCGGCAGGTGGCAGTGATGGGCCGCGGCGGCGGGGATGGAGAGTGGAGAGAGGAGTTAGTGCGTCAGCGAGAGTTTACGGGGAGCCCCCTTTTGTGCCTACGACAGACGGACATCAGGGCTTGGGCCTCCACGTGGACCTCTAAAACCTACCTTTCGAATTTCGAAGCCAATTACTCACACAACTCATCAACCTTACCAAAGGAATGCAATAATAATCCTTCTTTCATTTTCTACACAATACTACGTCGTCTAATCAACACCATGAAGCTTACTGGTGCTCTCTCCTTCCTCTTGCTCGCATCGGCATCTGCCTTTGCTCCATCATCATCTTCCAACGCACACTCTTCTACTTCTCTCTCCATGTCCCAAGTGGTTCGTAACCCCAACTTCGGCAAACTCGTTGGAGGATACCTTTTCCCTGAAATTGGACGTCGTCGTAATGCATACATCGAAGAGAATCCTGAAATGGCTAGCAAAATTATCTCTCTTGGAATTGGTGATACCACACAGCCCATCCCCGAACACATCCTTTCTGGACTTGTGAACTCTGCTTCCAAGCTTGGTACCAAGGAAGGTTACTCTGGATATGGAGCTGAGCAGGGAATGGGAGATTTGCGTGCCAAGATCGCCGACAAGCTATACAATGGAATTATTAAGGATAGTGAAGTATTTGTTAGTGATGGAGCCAAGTGTGATATTATGAGGGTTCAGCAAGTATTTGGATCTGGAGTTGTTACCGCTGTTCAGGTAAGTAAATTGTCGATTTCCTTCCAAGATAATGTGAAAATGAAGAACAAGCAACACAACTAATGCTTTCTTTTATCAATGTAGGATCCTTCATACCCTGTTTATGTTGATACTTCTGTCATGATGGGTCAAACTGGTGAAATCAATAAAGAAACAAACCAATACGACAACATTGTTTACATGCCATGCACAGCCGAGAATGACTTCTTCCCTGATATTGAAAGTACTCCTCGTGCTGATATTGTCTACTTTTGCAGTCCCAACAACCCTACCGGTGCTGCTGCTACTCGTGAACAATTGGAAAAGTTGGTAAAGGTTTGCAAGGAACGTGGATCTATTTTGATTTTCGACGCAGCATACGCACCTTTCATCCGCTCTGAGGGTGTACCAAAGAGTATTTTTGAGATTGAGGGTGCCAGAGAGGTTGCTATTGAGTGCAACTCTTTCTCAAAGTATGCTGGATTTACTGGAGTCCGTCTTGGATGGACAGTAGTTCCCGATGAATTGACTTTCTCTGACGGAACTAAGGTTAGGGACGATTTCAACCGTGTCATGACTACCGCTTTCAACGGTGCATCCAACATTGTTCAAGGAGGAGGTCTTGCATGCTTGGACGATGAAGGTTTGGCAGAAATTAACACATTGATTGATTACTACTTGGAAAATGCCAAATTGTTGAAGGAAGCTATGGAGAGTATCGGGTATGAAGTCTTTGGAGGAACCGACGCTCCATATGTATTTGTTAAGCTTCCAGATGGCAAGAAGAGTTGGGATATGTTCAGTGAAATTTTGGAGAAGGCACAAGTTGTGACAATTCCAGGAGCTGGATTTGGTCCTGGAGGAGAGGGTTACCTTCGTCTTTCTGCATTCGCACCAAGGGATGTTGTCGTCGAGGCTTGCGGCCGTCTTAAGGAGGCCATGGCACCAGCTGCTGTGGCTTAAAAAAAGGTATTTGGAGAAAACAAAAGGATTTTAATGTTAACAACTTGTTGGTCTAATTTATCCCCTTGACCTATCTATACAGCGTTCTTCTTCTTTCCACCACAATCGTCGTAGAGTAATCCCAAGAAGAAATAGAGCGCTCCAACGAACATCATCCCGCGCGATGTCACACTCATGATTGCATGTGAAATGTGAACACGTCTTTCTCTGGCTGTTAATAATGCTCCAGAGACTACCGAGATTGCTTCTGCCATCGTCGTATTAGACATAAGGACCAAATCGAGTAATCCTAGAAAGGATTGAACAAATCCTCGTTGTGTCAAGACTGATAATGTGTCGGATGGTAAAATTATCGGTAGACTCCACCCCAATTCGATGAAAATCAAAGCTATGTGAAAAAGAGTGAGCCCTAACCTCAACATCCACACAGCAGAGTAGTCCATCATGTTGTGTATGATTGCCTCGATAGATTCACTCGATTTCCCTCCAAACCAAATTAGGCATCGACAAACCAATGATAGGGATGAGCAAATGACGAAGAATGATCTCAAAACGGTTGTTAGTTTTGAGTAGTTGCTTCGTGTAGTTTTAGTCTCCAACTGACTTGATGATCGTGATCGAACAACAGTATCTGAATCCAGTGTACACATAGGCACGCCATCACCTTCATTGAGATCCAAAAGGCTCTCATCTGCTGATGAGCGCGGAAGACTTTGTCGATCACCTCCTCGTGAGCTCGGGCTTTGCATGGATACCTTCTCATACGAAGTTGTTGGAGTAGGCGGAAGCTGATCTTCATAGGTTACAAAGTTGGAGAGTAAATTGCGATGTCTACCGTTGATGGCATTTCGTGTCCATGTTTGTATCGCCGACGACTGCTGTTTTGATGATCTTTTGACTGGTCTTGTCGTCGTTGTTTCGCCACCCATTGGTCTCTTCCTACTTCCTTTTTTAGTGTTAGTCTTTGTTGTTCCTTCACTCTTGTCGACAGGAACAGGCGGTGGGTCATTGGCAGAAGCTGCTGATCGCTGCTTCGGTTTAACTTCTTCCACCGCAACGTCTTTCGCTCGCTTTTGAGGTCGACCAACAATAATTTCATTCTCCTTTTCCACGCTTTGCTGCTCCTCGTCCTCGCTACATGACCGTTTTCTAATGCGACGATCATTTAGCGGCTCTTCTCCGTCTTCAGGCTTGAGCGGCAGGTCACTACTTGCCGGCGGCTCAATAGATGTAGTTTGTTCTTTTGTCATAGGCAAGGACTGTGCAAAGTTTGTCGACGGCGGATCCATTGCTGTTTTTGGTCGAGGAGGATGGGAAATGAGTGATGAATCAGAAGCAGAAGATAACTGTGATATCGCGGATGGGCATGACGTTGTTCGAACCAAGCGCCGTCCTCCTCCCTCGGGAGTAGCCGCATTGTGAACATTGTTAATAATATCGGAAAGGGGTCTCATCCTGTCCGTGGTTCCATTGCTATTTACTCCTATTTGTTAACAAAGCAACGACTCGTCAGCAACAGTGTTGGTGTGTTTCTAGAGAAAGATTTTTTGGTCGATTTTTGCGGGAGGACGACTCGCAGGCTTAGATGATGATGCAACACGCGCAGCTACGGCATAAAAAATATCATCATCGCTTTCTGTAGTGAGATTGAGTACATAGCAACAACTATT
>JALLBI010000503.1:0-10821 GCA_036940125.1 Mediolabrus comicus
TGATGAGCGCAGATAGTAAGAAATCGTCGGGCGACGTGATGATGTGTTGTGCATCTTGTGGCATCGCTGCGGTTGATGACATCAAATTGAAGGACTGCGATGACGGCTGTGACCTTGTGAAATGTTGCAGCGATCATTGTCAAGAAAATCACATGGAGCAGCACAAGGAAGGATGTAAGAAAAGGAAGGCTGAATTACGTGACAGATTTATTTACGATGCCCAATGAAAGCCATCTCGGAGAGTGTCCGATTTGTTGTCTGCCGCAGTCACTTGATGACACAAAATCATCAACCATGCCATGTTGCAGCAGATTAATCTGTGATGGGTGCAATCTTGCAAACGCCAGGCGTGAGATGGCAGAAGGGCTGAAGCAAAGATGTGCATTCTGTCGCGAGCCCATGGCAAAATTGGAGGAAGAATGCATCAAGAATTGCATGAAAAGAGTCAAGAAAAATGATCCTGCTGCAATGACCATGATGGGTCAGAGGAAGGAAGATGAAGGCGATTATGAAACTGCATTAAAATATTTGGCAAAGGCTGCTGAATTGGGCGATGCAGAAGCGCATTATAGTTTATCAGTTTTGTATCGCAAGGGGGAAGGTGTTGAGAAGAGCAAGGAAAAGGCAGTTTACCATTGGGAAGAGGCTGCAATTGCCGGTCATCCTAATGCAAGGTACAATCTTGGAATTGAAGAGTGGAACAATGGCAGGTTCGAGAGAGCAAGGAAACATTTCATCATCGCTGCCAACCTCGGATTGCATGATTCGCTGAAATGTCTCAAGGAACTTTATGCAAATGGACATGCAAGCAAAGAAGAATATTTAGGTGCTCTTCGTGGATATCAGGCTGCTTTAGATGCAGCAAAAAGTCCTGAGAGGGAGGAAGCAGAAAAGAAATACATGTTGGAGAACATTTTACAAACGTTACCATACAGAGCTGAAGCAGCAAATTGATGGGGCTCGATTTTCATTTGTGTCTGTGCTGCTGAGATTTGAGAAAGCGGGGGTTTTGAAGTATTCATTAAACAGAAGATTAAGAGACGATAACACTTATTATTAGGAAGAAGATGAATACAGGTGCTTTTGAATAGGCTAAAGAATGCATTTCTTACTTTTACTCTTGCTTCTTCTCTCTGTTTACTTTTCGTTTCATCCACAGAAAAGACGTAACGGAGCGATATTCCACCTTTAACTTTATTTAGTGTTTTCCTCTTGCTTTGTAATATGCTTCTGCTTTCTCCCTCTCTGCACTTTTTGCTTCATTCACAACAGTCTGATATGCACGAAGAGCGTCGGCATAATCTTCTTTGCTTGCATGTCCTTCTGCATAGAGTCTCTTGACATTAGACAACGAACTGTGATCGCCGAGGTTGACAGCGATGATGAAATGTTTCCTTGCTCTCTCAAACCTTCCATTTTCCGCTTCCTCACATCCAAGATCATGTCTAGCAACAGGATGGCCTCTAATTGCAGCCTCTTCCAAATAATGAATTTCCTTTTCGTTGTCCTTCTCAACAACTTGCCCCTTACGATACAAAAGTGCTAAATTATAATGCGCTATGGCATTACCTAACTCAGCAGCCTTTGTAAAATATTTCAACGCAGTTTCATAATCCCCTTTATCGATGCAATTCCTGCCCATATGGCTCATAGCCGCAGGATCATTTTTCTTGATTCGTTTCATACATTCCTTGTCAAATTCGTTATCCAATAATTTTTCCATCGACTCTCGACAGAATGCACATCTTGGCTCCAACCCTGCTTCAATTTCACGATTAATATTGGCATGATTGCATCCGTTGCAAATTATTTTGCTGCAGCAGGTGTTAATCACAGTTTTTCCTGCATCAATCGGCAGCGGCAAGCAACAAATTGGGCACTCCCCGAGATGGCTCTCATCGGGCTGCGTAAATAAATCTCTTTCACGTAACTCGGCCTTTCTCTTCTTGCACACTCCAATATGCTCCGGCCGATGCAATTCCTGACACCCATCACTGCAATATTTCGCAAGATCGCAGCCGTCACAGTCCTTCAATTTGACGTCATCAACTGCAGCAACGCCACAAGATGCACATACTTCGTCCATCTCATCAGCGGCACTGCTCATTATGGATATTTATTATTATCTTCACTACTACTCGTCACCAGCGTCTCTTTTTCACCACACAAGCAGCAGTTTTATTTCTCCTCCGGACCTCTTTATGATGATGTCCTCCTACTGTTTAACACATAGGTAATTGCAACAGGTGCTGTAGGCGTCCGTGCGCCCCTTACTTCCCGCATTTTTCTGCACAATGTAGGAGAATGTAGGCGTTATGTTGCCATGCATGCCTGCCCTATCGTTGTGATTACTCTCTCACAGCTGTAGGAAGCCTAACTCGCTAACGGAGACATCGCTTGGCTTCTTTACAAACTGTAGGGGCAAATTATTTCATTATGAGCAACGAAAACGGGGCAGTAGCGGACGCTGACGAAGTATGTTTATCATGCGGCAAAGCAGAAGTTGATGATGTAAAATTGAAGATATGCGCATGTAACCTCGTGAAATATTGCAGCATTGACTGCCAGAAGAATCATCGCCCTCAGCACAAAAAGTTGTGCAGGAAAAGATTGGCTGAAATTCGTGACAGAGATTTATTCGAGCAGCCAGATTCCACCAATTTGGGCGAGTGTCCGATCTGTTGCCTGCCGCTGCCGTTGGATCCATCAAAATGTACATTCATGGGATGCTGCAGCAAAACGATCTGCCTTGGTTGTAGTTATACTAACCAGAAACGCGAGTTTGAGCAGGGACTGGGGGCAAGATGTGCATTCTGCCGAGAGCCGGCACCAAAATCGAAGGAAGAAGCAGATAAGAATTCGATGAAAAGAATCAAGGAGAATAATTGTCCAGCTGCAATGAGCCAAATGGGTAGGGTGGCATTCAGCGAAGAAGGGGACTATGGAACCGCATTGAAATATTTTACAAAGGCTGCTGAGTTGGGTGATATAGAAGCGCATTTTTTTCTATCAAACATGTATTGTGAGGGGGAGGGTGTTGAGAAGGATGAAAAAAAGGCAATTTATTATTCGGAAGAGGCAGCAATTGGTGGTCACCCCGAGGCGAGACACAATATTGGATGCGACGAGTTGGACAATGGCAGTGTCGAGAGAGCAAAGAAACATTTCATCATCGCTGCCAACCTCGGAGTTCATGAATCTCTGCAGATGCTAATGCAACTTTATGCAGATGGACATGCGAGAAAAGAAGAATATGAAGGTGCTCTTCGTGGATATCAGGCTGCTGTGGATGAAGCAAAAAGTCCTGAGAGGGATGAAGCAGACGCATTTTTCAAACGAGCTGAAGCGCGAGAAGCTGCTCAACGGAGCTGAGTAAGTAAGTAGGAAGTCAATGCTTCGAAGTGTTAAGAGTACCATAACCACTATCCAATTATTTTTCAATTACCGCTTCATCTGTAACACATTGGAGAATGCTATTCGTGAAATACACCTACACACTTCTTTGACAATAATCGACATATGTACAACACAGAAATCAGAAAGGAAAAGCTCCAGCAAAGCGTCTGTCTTTCCCTTCTTACTTCCCGCATTTTTGACCTCTCATTTCTCCACAAACACAACTTGTGCACAAAAACAACTGTTGACCATGGCAACATTTCAAGTGCCCTACGTGACATCCAACACCTCCTCATGGGGCCCCCCAGACTCCAAAGATGACTCCTCAACGACTATAGCATCTGGCAACGCCGCCAACGCACCAGTAAGCCGTTTCGCTCAGCTTCCCTACGCCCCCTTCGGCCGCTCCGATCGTCTCGGTCGATGTGCCGACTTTACCACCTCGGCATATGCCCGCACAGGTGATGCCACGGCCGGATACTTCCGTAATCGTACCACACGTAATGATGCTAATAAAAATCTGGAATTTCAATATAAAGTTGATAGTGAAGAAGCGAAGGAATTTCAATTGGTCGACTCCAGTAATGTCCGTGCCGCGGGTGTGCAAAGTGGTGCACCTTCGGGGCAGAAACGATTTGTTCCGCAGGCACGTCGACGTGCTCAGAATGCAGCACGATTACGTCAACTGAATGCTCGGAGGGATGCTGCGTCTGGTAATAATACGGGAGTGGGACGGTATAATCAACCGCAGAGGACACGTCCTGGCCGAGGTGGGCCAGGTGGACGTGGAGGCGGGGGACGTGGCGGTCGTGGTGGCCAATGGCGTGATCGTATCGACCGACAAGCCTCGGTATCAGTCCGTCCCGACTGGCGACGTGTCGAAGATATTGATCTTGGTAAATTATCCAAGGGTACCTCACCCCTCTCGGGACTTGTTGATAATACCCCACCCAAGAGTGTCGAGGACTTACTATTTGCTGGATTTTTAGATCAGTATAATGATCAGTATGATAAGGTATCGACACGTACTCCGGCACCATTGAAACGTGTGGAAACGAAGGAGTTTTATCCGGTAACTACCACGGATGATCCGGTAATTGAAAAGTTGGCTATTGAAGGGAAGGGAACGGTGTTTGCAACTGATGCTATTTTGGCACATTTGATGACTTGTCCTCGTTCTATCTATCCTTGGGATATTGGTACGTCGTGTTTTCTATTGTCTGTAATAGTTTACATTGCTTTATTGAAGTTAGCCGCTCACAAAACTACTCTCCTCCATCTCTTACTTTTTCCTTTCACAGTGGTGCAAAAATTACCCACCGGTGCACTCTTCTTCGATAAACGTGATGCCTCCCAATTCGACTACCTAACTGTTCACGAAACATCCAACTCTCCACCTGCCCCCCTCAATAATCGTAATGATAACAGTGAGGAAGATCAAATCAATACGCCCGAACGATTAAGTCTCGAGGCTACCATGATTAATCAAAACTTCACTCAACAGATCTTACGTTCCTCATCAAAGTATCGAACGAACTTTGATTTACCCAATCCATTTTGGGATGAAGAAGATAATGATGGGATGGAACCAGCCTCTGTTGCANACGAACTTTGATTTACCCAATCCATTTTGGGATGAAGAAGATAATGATGGGATGGAACCAGCCTCTGTCGCATACCGATACCGTAAATTTAATTTAGGTGATGATGTGGTACTTGTGGCACGTACCGAGTTGCATGGTTTGGCGAAGGATAATAAGAAGGTTGATACTAGTAAGATTGCCTTGCCGGGTAAAAAGAAGAAGAAGAAGCAAGCGGCTGATGTAGAAGAGGAACAGGGTGATCAATACATGACAGCGTATGCATTGAATGAGTATGATCCCACGTATGCCTCTAATGCACCACCCGCACGTCCTGGCACAACAATCAATTGGCGTGAGAAGCTTGATAATCAACCTGGAGCAGTGTTGGCATCTGAACTCAAGAATAACTCCTTCAAATTGGCCAAATGGACTGCCCAATCATTATTGGCCGGAGCCAGTCAAATGAAGATTGGATTTGTATCACGTATCAATCCGAAGAATGCCTATGAGCATACTGTGTTGGCAACACAGACATACCGTCCACTTGACTTTGCTAGTCAAATTACCTTGAGTGAGGGTAGTATGTGGGGAATCTTCCGTCTGTTTGTGAAGTTGTTGGGTGATCAACCTGAAGGGAAGTATGTTATTATGAGAGATCCTAATAGGGCGGTTGTTAGGATTTATGGTGTCCCGATGGAAACGTTTGAAGAGACTGATGAGGAAGATGATGATGACGATGAAGAGGAGGAGGGTGAGGACGGTGGTGAGGAGTAAATAATAATCATCATGTCGTCGTTGATGTTGGTGTGGNGAAGAGGAGGAGGGTGAGGACGGTGGTGAGGAGTAAATAATAATCATCATGTCGTTGGTGTGGATGGTGTCGTTGTTGTTGTGTGTTGTGATGCGTGGAAAGTGTCAGAACATCGAAGAAGAAGCCAGACGGACGGACGTGAGTACAGAAGACGATATGGTACACAACTTAACAATGTGATGAGGATGGAATAGAAATTGATGTCACCAATATAATAACAATATTACATCAACAGCAGGTATCATTACTTACTTCATTTCCCCTTCTTCCAAACTGCTGTAATAATGCCATCTTCTTCTTCCCTCCCACCCGATTGATTGTAATGTAAATAATACTATCCTTTCAAAAAATAATAATCACCTCTCCCCACCACACACAAAAGATCGTATGGTGATGAAATTTTTTGATATTGTTGGATAGTCCTCGGTCTTCTCCATACATTCCACACGATACTGAGGTCAAACGAAGTGTTTAGGAGTATTTAACCCATCTCCAACACGGTTGAAGAGTACACCAGAATGTCCATAATTCACTTTTTTGGACCTTTTCTCCCTCAATATTGGACGTATGAGGACAAAAAGTGGCGTTATGGAATCGTCTCATCAAGCTCTATCGATTAGTGGTACTATTAGCCTCATCGGAGCATCTTTTCTCAATCGATTCAGTCAAAAACGGGGGTTACTTTGCTGCCAACAATGTCCAAATCGACACCAGATTTCGATTTTCAAGAAAAGGTTCAAGTGAAAATTCAAGAAAATTGACAAACTCACCAATATTATGAACAATACCATCATTATTNAAATAATCAAAATGATGAAAGAAGAAGAACATGAAGTAGATATTGAAAATCCTTCTCCCGCTGTGGTAGAGGAGAAGTCAAGAGAGACGTCACAAGATCATCCGAATGATAATGCCAAGAATAAATGGCTCCTTTTGGCATTCATCGCTGTTGTAGTCTGTATTGCATTAGGGCTAGGACTAGGGTTGGGGTTAGGGCTTCAAGGTACACCAGCATCGTCCACATCTAATGGTGGTGAAAAAGAGGAGGAAGGAAAAGGTGAGGTACCAACCAATAACAACGTAGACACAACAACCTCCACAATAGCTAAATCCACATATCTGGATTCGCCCGGACCTATCCAAGCGAGAATACGAATGGCTAGTGCGAACATTGCTAATGGCTACACATCATGTAATGATCTCAGGGATGATATTGAGAACGCCCTCAAGCATTTAGCCAATACCATCATTCTAGAGCAGTCAAAGTATGATTGGTATGCTTCAAGTAATTGCCGTGGTGATGATGTATTCATTTTGGAAGATACTGTTGGTTCTACCGGTTGGGGTTCTCCTGTTGCTGAAATGGATATGGCCAGTCCTCCTGCTTCAAACGAGGCAGCACTCGCTGCAGGTGGTGTCGCCGCCAAATTTCCCGTGGAAGACAGCTACGGAACTAATAATCAAGTACAAGGTGTAGATGAGGCAGACGTTGTCAAATCAGATGGAAAGCATGTATTTACTGCCTATGGTGACGTATTGTTTGCCTGGGATGCACTCAATCCCACGGCTGGTTTGTCTATCACTCGTATGCCATACAACGAGACCTCTGAGAAAGATTGTCCGTACTTAAAACCCTTTCCAGAACCAATGCCGGTGGATGTTGTTGCGATTGAAGATGAGCCTGTAGTTGAAGCTGTTACGGCTGAAGCTGAAGCGTCTTCTTCCTCAGGATCTGGCGGCCGCCGCAAAACAAGCATGATGATTCCTCATTGCTACACACCCAAGCCACAAATTCACTCTCTCCTGTTGCATGGGGGGCGTCTCACTGCTATAGTCTCTGAACAAACTAATCATTATTCGCCCTTCACTGAGGATTCTTTGTTTTGGGATTATCAAGAGCTCGCAATCAAGGTATATGATGCAGAAGACATACCTTTGGATGGCAGTCCACTGAAACTCCTTGGAGAAAAGAAGATCCAAGGCAATTATCATGATGCGAGATCGATTGATAGCAGTGGTATTGTTATCACTACATCACATGTCAATACAAATACATTTACTAGTGATCTCTACCGCTGGAACTCAAACTACTGCGGGATGAGCAATTCGGAGTACGAGGCTTTGGCGAAGGAAACCGCGCTAAACAAGACGGAATCATTCACAGAGAAGATGATGAAAGATTTGGAACTGGAACTTGGTGGAAATTGTGAAGACATCTTTCAGGTCGCTGCAATGCAGGCTGGGGATTCAAAGGATGTTTATTTCTCTAGTTCTAACCTGCTCGGTGAGTACTATGCGTAGAGAAAATGAAGCGGCATCAATCGTATTGATTTTGTATTATAGAATTGCTCACCGTCTTGTCCTCTCCTATGCAACTTCTCAGATCACTTTGTGAGAGTAATGAACTTTGATATGGGAATGTCTGCCAATGAATTGGCAACTGATTTTGCTACTGCATCTGGGGGTACATTCGCCCCAGGATGGCCCAACAACATTTATGTTTCGCAAGGATTTGCTGGTGTCATCAACGTCGGTCACGATTATAATCTAAGCACAAATGAATGGGAAGAATCTACTTTTGTATCGGCATTCGACATTACGAAGTCGAGGCCACAGCCATTTGCCTATGCCCAAGCACCTGGGCGTCCACTGAACAAGTTTGCAACAGATCTCTATGAGGGGCATCTTCGCTTAGCTACTACAAAGACTGATTGGTCTAACACTGATAGTACAACTGTCAACCAGATCTTTGTCTTCCAAGTCCCAGCTGGAGAAGAACAAGGACCTGACATGGAACTGGTAGGTAGTACTGGACATCTAGGCAAGAAAAATGAACGTATTACCGCGGTTCGTTTCAAAGGTGATAGAGCGTATGTAGTAACATTCGAGCAAATTGATCCATTTTACGTTGTAAATATGAGCGATCCGAGAAATCCCAAGGTCATTGGTGAATTGGAGCTTCCAGGCTTCAGCCAATATCTGCACGAAGTGGAGATCGACGAAAAAAAGTACATGTTGGGGCTAGGTCGTGAAGACGCTCTCAAGATAGCCCTTTTTGACATTTCTACAGATGAAACGAAGCCTACACAAACTGCGTTCCATCTTGAAAAGCAGGCGAGCAGTGCAGCAGGTACTGACTCGTTGGCATTCAGGTACTTGCCCAAATCTCAATTCCTTATCATTCCAAAATCTGATTGGACATTCACGCCTGATGGAAACTTTGATGGCTTCGTTGTGTATAGTGTCAATAGAACTCATATCGCCCCTGTTTATGAGAGTAAGTCTGCCTTCTTGTGTCATTAAAAAACAATGCGAGCTTCGTATACGTACTTACTTTTGCTCACCATTCATTCGTCGTTCATTCGTCTTTCTCAACAGTACAACACGCAGACAGCCAATCTATTTATCGCGGTTGCTGGTACAATGCATGGCTATCCCCTCGCAGCCTAGTATTCCAATCGAAGCTCACTACTATGCTTTCACATTCAGTCGTGAGTACAGATCTACAAACGGGTGATGAGATGGGAAGGGTGAATTTAGATGAGAAATTGAACAATACCGATTGTCACAGCTACTACTACTGGTACTGAGTAGGATTGCAGGCGGCTTGATGCTTTATCTCTATCTCTTGTGTTTGTCTTTTGCTCGCTTTTGTTTCTTATTATTATTTGACTAGATAAAGTATTTTAGTAATCGTTTTTCAACAAAGAGAAGCTGGTTGATGCAGGGGTGAGGGGCAGTGGACACACATCAAAATCCATTTTTTGCTCTAAACCGGTAGGAATCAATACTTGATTTGGCGTGTACCGCTCAGACCACTTTACTATCGGTTCCTTTGTATGTAGGACAAACCATTCTTTCTGAATTTTGCTGTGAGGGCGGGTCGTGAAATGAAAAAAGATTTGCACTTCGCCAACACCACACCTACCTACCATACCCGCAACAAACACCAGTACCAACAATCAATAACAACACATACCAATCATCCACATCAACACACCAACCAACCAATCATGTTACTCCACCGCATTCTACATCAGTGCATTGTTCTGGTGTGAGCCCCCCGGGCTCACTGTGATTACACCTTCTAGACGGTGCTGCTCCATGCTACTGTAACTGCTACCCGACCGATAGGGAGGGTGGCTGCGTCTACTGGGATCACACCCCGATCGTCGTTGTCTGTATTGTTAGATCTTACCAGCAGTCAACCCATCATGTTCTTCGTCTCATTCTACATCACTGTAATTGCGACCCGAACGACCGCAGGGAGTGGAGGGGAGCTGCGATTATTAACCTCTGGACGGTGCCCTCCCCAAGCGGTCGCTTTTGTTTGGATCTTACGTCCGTACCAACCTATCATTGATTCGACCGTATTCTGCTACTGTGTTTGCGAGGGCGAGCGATAGCGAGGCCGAGCTGTGTCTATATTGATTTGATTTCGGGTGGAGGAGGTGGTGGTAGGTAATATTGATGATGAAGTTGACGGTATTGTTGATGATAATGACGTCGCTTTGCATTCTTCTTTTCAAAATTTGGATCTTCGACATTGATTTGGACCTCGCTGACCCCTCTCGAGTTGAGTCGATTCTCAAATTTTTGGTTGGTACTACCACTAATGGATAGAGCTCGCTCTCAGCTTCTCAAAACACCACTCCTTGTCCTCATTGGAGCAGTATTGGGAGGAGAAAAGTACAATAATACGAATTGAAGTGATTGTTGCAGTGTTACTGTGGATGATTATACTCCCATTGGATAGATCTCATCGAGAGCTTTCAAAACCACTAATCGGATTCCTCCTACAAACCTCCTACAAGTGAAGTATTGATGTGGGGGGTGTTATTATTACGAGAGAGTTAGAGTTATTAGAAGTATTTTGGGGGTTAATAGTCACACATGAATCGGAACAACTGAATTGGTACTCTCACCTCAATGACAACTTCACTCAACAGATCTTACGTTCCTCGTCAAAGTATCGTACGAACTTTGATTTACCCAATCCATTTTGGGATGAAGAAGATAATGATGGGATGG
>JALLBI010000504.1:0-10792 GCA_036940125.1 Mediolabrus comicus
CTGTTCCATATGTTTGGAGCAAAGGATGTTGGGATTGTAAAGGAATTCCTCAGTGGTAATAGTCGTTTCAAGCTAGAAAAGTTAACTCTACCTCCCCACCCGATTATGAAGGGCGACGATGATATGGATGTGAATAGTGACGACGAAGAACACCGAGCTCCAGTGCTAAGCGAAGAAGAAGCTGCTGACAAGTACGGCTACATCCAGGTAGAGTCACAGTTTGTCTGATACCCGATATGCTCAGTAGTTGTGCACGGTGTGTTGTGTTTCCCGTGTAATCAATATATTTTTTTGTGAATTTGAATAAGTTTAACCACGTAGAGAGTTAGTCATACTCATAGCTCGCGTTATCAACTTCTTCATAAGATTTTTTGTCTTTCCTCCTCATCCTCTTGCGAGGTCTTTGGATCTGATCATCTTCCTCGAGGGTATCAACATAAGCATCTGTGCTGTATCTCCGCTGCGGTATCTCGTTTTCCTCATACGCTTCCAAACTGCGTCTTCTAGGCCTAGGGTCTTCGTAACTATTTTGTTGGTAATCCTGGCGAGAGTCTTCCCTTTCTCTTTTAGACGACATTAGCGATTCTTCCAGGTCAGAAAAGTTACTCCATTGTTCCCTCCTTGGCGGCTGAGATGATCGCGACTGCCACTCTGAGCGCTGTTCGCTTTGCCTTTGTTGTGGTCTTCGAGCTCTTCTGCGTTTCACGTTATCCCCACCTTCACCTTCTTCCATTTCTCTGTAATCGTCGGTGGTGTAGCGTCTTTGTGTCGCTTTTGCTTGTGGTCGTTCTTCTGATCTTCGTCTTGGAGCCGCTCTTGTATTAAAATCACTGTCATAATTAGCAGCACCTTGTGCCCTTGATCTTCTCCGTCTAGGCCGTGAAGCGTCTGTATAAGTATAGAGTGGATTCTCGCCTACGCCCTCGTCAATCATTTGCAACCACGTCTTATAGAGATCGTACCTCCATCGGCTCTCATCCAACACACTCTCTTTCCAATCGGGACCAAGTATCTTGAGTCGAAATTGAGCTTCTTTACGCAAAAAATCTTTGAACATTGGAAGGTCCATCCAAAACTTATTTCCAGATGGATCATCGTCGTAAGGGTTTCGGTCGATCAACAGTTCCTGACGTTTTTGTGTTCTCTGACGCCGACTACTACCACGCTCTCGTCGAGGTTGCTTGGAATTTCTCCTGTCATCATACGAATCATCTCTTGCTGATCGAGTTCTCCTTCTACTTTGTCTGTCTGTCCCATATCTTTGCGGCCTACGAAAATCTTGGTCGTCTCCACTAAAACGGGATTGCCGTTGTTCTGACTGCGGCTGTCGCTGCCGGCTCTGCTGTTGTTTATAAGAACCAACGTCTTCGTCTTCGTCATGGGTCTGGGTAGAGTCTTCATTTACTCGTGATGGGGGATCTTCATCACCGGAGACTCTGGAACGTTTTGTAGTTTGAGTAATAACTTTCTCATTGTCGGTTCTATCATACTCGGCATCATCTGCTACATCTTTTAATGGGTCTATCCGCTGCTCAGTAGTTTGACTTTTTGGGGTTTCTTTCTTTGACGGTTTTGTTCGAGACACGACTTGAACCTGCCAACCAAAATCATCATCATAACTTTCCTCCTCTTCATCATATTGATCGTCGTTCACTGACTTCGCCCAACGTTTAGGAATACCTCTCCGAGGTCTTGGGATACGGTCGTCTACAATCAATTCAAGAACTTGTGGTCGAAGTAATTGCAATTCTTTCTCCTTGTAGCCTAATTTTTCAAGTGCAGCAAGTGGAGCAATATTTTCGTACTCTTTTGTGAACTTATTGTATATCCGAACAATGCGAGATTGCTGTTTTACGCTGGGCTCCACCTCTTTGTCGTCATCTCTTTGTGTTTGCAGACTATCATTCTTTTGGTTGTCACTGCTGTCAACTTTTGTTTTGGATCTTTCATTGATGCTTTTGTTTTCTTCGAGATTTGCCAAATCTTCATCCTGTTCTTCATCCAAAAATTGGGTGTAATGTCCTTCACTGTGTGGTGCAGTGACTCTTGATTCTTCAACCATATCTTCATTAGACAGTATAGAACTATCTATTGTTGGCGGTGGTATCGCCGCTGGAGGTTGCGATTCATTGCTTGTCTCTGCTTGTTTGCTACTTTGATCATCACTAATCACTTGATCATCTGTAACTTTCCCGTTTGCTTGCCTTACTTCAACTCTAGGTTTTGACTTCGTGTCAGCATCCTCCTCGTCATCACCACACGTGAAAGTTGTATCCAGTTGTTCCATCTCATCGTTTCCCAACATATGTGATATCTTTGCATACCATTCTGAATCTTCTTCTTGTACCTGTTTATATACATTACATATGCTATCATCATCATCTCCATTTTTTGCACTTCTAATCATAAGAAAGTTGCATAATCTGTGTATAGGATATATCTTCTTAGCTTTTCTAAGTTGCAGCGAAGAAAAAGAAGTTTGATGTTGGTGATGTTGACGTGGAATCGTCAGGAATGCCGATTTTGATGCAGTTGCAGTTGACACCTGCAGAAGCATCAAAAAAGCAGATAATATCAAGAGAGACATCGCGTAGTAAAGATATATTCTCTTCATCCATTCATCTATCTCTGTCTAATCTGAACCGATGTTTGCCTATCCACCTTCTTCGTTGCCGGCGGTGAATGAATAAGGAGAGATGAAGGAGAGCCGCAAGCAATAAGCGTGGGCGTCTGTCTGCACTGCACCACAAAATCACAGGATCAAAAGAACAGAACTATCCCAAGCATACAACCATGACATCCGCTACTATGTCCAAGCGGCAGCGCCGTGCCCAAGGCTCTAATCCATCGACCACATGGCAGCAGCAACCACGGATCAAATCCGCTGCGTCTCGTGCTCGAGCCTACATCAACTATGCTGGCTTGAATGACGATGATGGTGATGACACCAATAATGATGGCAAAACTACTAAGAAGGGCAAAAAGAAGAACAAGAAGGATGTCGAGAAGAAAAAGGTTGAGGATATGCTCGATCCTCAGTTGGATTTGAATTCTCCAGAAGTCAAGTTTGGAAGGATGCTGGGGGGGACTGAGCAACGTGTGAGGCACAAGGCAGTGAAGATGTTGCGACATTACTTGCGACAGAGGGCGGATATTGCAACTGGTGCGGGCATTAGTGAATTGGATTTGATGAAACTTTGGAAGGTGAGTATAGAACTCTTTGGTAAATGTTTGCAATACCTTACTTTCCAGTATGATGAAGGAGCGCGCTAAGAGTATGCGTCATATCAATATTTATTATAGGCAATGTGGTACACACTCTACATGGCGGATAAAGTTCCCGTTCAAGATAAACTCTCTCAAATTCTAGCAGAGCTGATGTGGTGCCTTGCTGGGACAGAAGAAGATGATGAGTATGCAGGGCAAGTTTACATGGAAATGGAAGAACATGGGAATGATGGTTTCTTTGAGGATGAAAATGGAGATGTCATTTGGACAGAGGTCTTAGAGAATGATAGTGACGACGAAGGGGATGAGAATGATTATGATGACGATGACGAGAATGCATGGCAAGATATGCCTTCAGATGATGACGACATAGACAATGTAGGGGATGATCCTGAAAGTGAGTCGGAGGAGGATGCGGAAGACCAAGAAGGAGATCGTATTGAGTCAATCAACGAACCACACTGTCGTGGAGCACATCTCGTCTCACTTTATGTGGGAACATTTCTGAGAACAGTCAAGCGAGAGTGGGGTAATGTGGACAAGCACCGCGTTGATAAGTTTTACACGGCTGTGAGACTCATGATTAGAGAGGTGAGTGTCTCTATATATTGTATTATCTGTTATCTTGTTGCAGATCATTTTCTAATTCAGCCTCAATTGGATCCAATAACTGGTATTACCTAATCAGTCTTACAAATACATGGCCAAGAGACACTGGAACCTAGGAATCATTCGTCTTTTTAATGATGTCATCTACGAGGAGGCCCTTTCCCATGAATCAGAGGGACTTACAAATGGTCTACGTTTCCACTTGATCGATATATGCATCGAAGAGCTAGCTTATGCCAATGCAAATGCAGAGATTCCATTGACAGAGGCCACATTCCTAGACTGTGTTGAACCATTCTTTGCATTGGCTCAAAAGGCACAAGATAAGAATGTGCATAAGCGCGTTATGGATAAGGTGTTGTTTAGATTTTTGACAGAGTACAGCTTTGTTGTTGCGACACCACCAAGTGATGATGCAGAAGACGACGAAGATGAAAGCGCTTCTGCGTTGATTTTTTCGCAAGTTCATGTAGGCAGTGTAGCGAAATTCATCTTCGAGATTGCAAGTGACAACGACACAGATGAGAGGTTCCGCAAGGCGTTATACGACATGTACAAAACATACGAAAGGCAGATTCGTGCAGCTGGAAGGGATGTTGACCTTAGCCATATTGAAGAAGGAGACTCGGAAGAAGATTGCTGCGCAAACAATACGTGCAGTCTTGATGAGGATGGGCAGTGCAACAATATGGCTGCGATGGAGGAGAACACTGATGAAGTCGACGAAGCAAAGTCAGATAAAAAGAAGAAAAAGCGTAGGAAGTCGAAGGAACAAAATGAAAATCCACCAATTGAGGAAAAGGACAACGAACCAAAAACAAAATCATCGTCAAAGAAAAAGAAGAACAAGAAGGGCAAGGGCGATAGTGATGATAAAGAAAATGTGACTTCTGAGGATATCACTGCACAATACGACGGAAGTAGCGCATCAAAGAAGTCATCAAAGAAGAAGCGGTCAGACAAGGACGACTCAACACCACCGACAAAGAAAAAACAAAGGTCATCCTCTCCAAGTGTGGATCCTCATGCAATGTCAAGTCCTGACCAAGTCGTTAGTTCTGAAGATGAAGCCCCTGCTGGTGGCTCCAAACGCGTTTCTTTTGGGAAAATGAATCATTGCAAAAGCTACAAGGCAAGTATGAAAGCAATCAAGACATTGAACAAGGACAGATGGGACACCAAAACTAGGACTCCTGAGAAAGGAATACTCAATACTCCATCAAAAAGCAAATCAATTGAGAAGTCATCGTCAAAGAAACAGAAGAAATCATCAAAGAAGTAGAGATCAGTTAAGATTTAATCAATTAGATGAAATTACATGATCTGATTCTCATCAAAGTAATCAAAGCTATCAACACGGCCGTAACTACCAGCGATGGAAGAAGTACCATTCACTTCTTCGGCGCCTTCACTCTTCAGTGTTCTCAAAATCTTTGACTCTCGCTTTCTCTGGAGATATCTTTGTTCTTTTTTCATCTCCCGAGGACGGCCACCTAGTATCGGGATACGACCATTACAGCCTAACACTCCTGAGAATATGATAGTCACCGTTACTGGATAGTAGACAAACAGTGCCAGCACAAATTCTACCAAATATCCAAGTAGAAAGCGAAATGATCTTTTGTCTTCCACTCCAATTTGATACACCTCATTGTTCTGGATGCTCTCCTCAACCTCTTCAGAAACACTTCCTTCGCCCGTATATTCGAGCGTAGCTCTGAGTAATACTGCGTATCCTCCCACACCCATGACAATCATGACAATGAATAGGCCAACCACCCTCCCCATTCGCATCAATTTCTCATCAACAAGACCTCCATACCTACAAATTGTACATGCTTTCATGTGCCAGAGGCTCAGGTCAAACACCGTATGCAGAAAGCTTCCAAGTGTCCAGAGTGTTATCATTACCTTGGTAACAGTGATTTCGGGTATTCCGGTATATTTTGAGTGACGGGCGTTTAGTGTAAACAACTCATCGTTGGCACCATATTCATTATGAATGAAATATAGATAAGTCAAGTTTGATATGGTCAATCCAATAGCGATCGAGCCAAATAAAATTACTAAGCGCTCTTGCACTTTGAGCGGGTGTAGTGGACTGAAAAGAACCGAGAGATAAAAGTTGAGACACGATGAAATTAAAGTAGCGAATAAATGAATGCAGACCTTCACTTACTGGTGGAAGAACAAACCCAACACTGTGTGTGTGTTACTCAAATACTGCATCCAATCCTCGCACCACGTATTCCCAGGAAAATGGTATGCTCTTGCAGCCAATCGCCGTTTCAATCTATTCAACTCCTCTTCTTCCTCAATCTCTTCAGGAGACATGATAGATTGCAAGTTGAATAAACGAGACGATTGGAACAATCCTCGAGTAGATACAGATGAATCAAGATTCCTCTCTTCCTTCTCATCTTCATGATCATGATCTTCACCCATTAAAGTTGGGCAATCTTCATGTATACACTCTGGGCACCTCTTCCGCACAGTACTCCAAAAACCATCCGACCGTAATCTCATCAATTCAATTTCAGGGTGATGCAAGCAAAATCCATCATCATCGACATCATGTCTCACTGATGATCGGGAATAGTGAGACTTGGTGTGACTGTCATCATCTTCCAATAGATGTTTCGTTGCTCTGCCAGTCATCATGTCACGTCGTCTGTCTCGCTGGCGACGTTCTCTACTACTACTACTACTACTGCTGCTGATGCTGCTGATCTTCGACTTTGTGTGCTCACTACTGCCACTACCATTCGAATTAATTGCTCGCATTGCCTTGCCTCTACTTTGGCCCTCATTATCTCGTGATCGACTACTTCTTCTTTTGTGGCGATCACTGCTTCTGCTGCCGCTGCTATCTTTACTCCTCCTACTTTTACTGCTGCGACTGCTACTTTTGGTGCTTTGGGTGTTTCTACTCTCACCACTCTTCCCTCGTTTTAATTCTTTGCTAACACTCCTACCATCGTGTGAGCTCCTTCGTTTGTTGGAACCGCTACTCCTACTTCGACCACTATGTTTCCTATCGAGATTATTACGACGTGAATGTGATGATCCTGTAGAATATGATCTTGATCGTCTTTTTGAAAGATTCCTTCTACTACCCATTTCGTGTACGTTCACTGCTTTATGCTCTCGCCCACTATATGATGTGAGGTGTTGCGCATCTAATGAATTCTTATGTATATATTGTTCATGTTGCCTCTTATTATCAGGACTTGGTACGGTAATCACATGAGGTTTACTCGTAATAGAATAGATATCATCATTACCATTTGATGAACGATATTTGGAATGTTCTACGAGTTGTCCATCGTGTCCCACAAAGGGTTGTTGCGGTTGTTTACGTTGATTATCATATTGTCGTGAAGACGATTCACTGTACGCTCCTGAATAATCGAAGGTAATTGTTGACGTAGTTGTGCCATCCGCGGGTATGTGAGTACGAATCGTAGACCCTATAGCTGACATTCTATTGCCCATGGCTGAAGGAGAATAGGATCTCGACCGACTACTCCTCTGTTCGCCACCACCATCATCACCGTAATGACGTCGTTGGTTTTTGCTGCCTCTACTTTCATAGCGATCGTAATTGAAGGAATCATTGTAGTCAATATAACTAATGCTGCTCTCTCCATTGCTATAACTTTCTTCATACGATTTTCTCGATCGTGACTGCCTGTTTTCGTCATAATAATAATAATCATCATCATAACTTCCTCCTCCACCTGCACTGCGATCACCACCCCGTATATTTTGATGCCTATCGGGGCTACTGCTATGACTATTATGGCTGCCTTCACTTCGTTTACGTGCATAACTGAATCGATCGTAGTCTCGCTCATCTCTTATTCTTTGAAATGATAACACCGATGCGTCCTCTTCCACATCGTCATAGTCTTGATAATGCCCGTGATATTTTTCATGCTGTGGCATCTGACGATTGTGGTAGTGATCGAGGAGACTGGTGGATGTCTCCTCCTCGTCGTCATGATACCTCCCGCTACTCCTCCGACTGCCACTACTCCCCCGACGATCGTCATATCTCATCATTGCTATCGCTCATCTAAACATCTAACACGTGCTATGATACTGAACGGTAGGTCTACCTTATCTAATTTAAATTCGACTTGATAAAGTGATAGGTAGCGGCAAAAGGCAAAATCTCATGTCTTCGCTTCATAGATCAGCCTCGCCAAGTGTCACCCTCGGCCAATCTAATCTTTTTCTCTCTAGGAGGGTTTATTTAGTCTCTCTAACTCTACTAGAAAAGTAGTGATGTAAAAATAGAGGGGTATGTTGTAAATGATATTTAGTTAACTAGGGTAAACAGTTCGAGTCAACAAAATCCAAAACGAACCACATCGGCAAAAGTTGAAAAGTTGAATAAGTTGTGTTGTTGATAGGGTGATGGATAGAAAGTTCATCATGGAGTTCAGAATGTTCCAGCAATTTGCACGAAGGTGCTGCATCATCATTAGTAGTGGCGTCGGTAGTAGCAGCAGCGTGGTCGGGAAACAATACATTGGATTATCCACTACCATCACCCATCAAATAAGGAGTAGGGCGATGTCAGTAGGATTCTCAAATACTACTGTTGATAGCTACCGCAACGTCGGCTTAATGAATCACCAAAAGACCTCTTGCATTCGATACTTTGGTAGCAAGGATCTAAATGGTGATGGAAGCAGCTCGAAAGATGGCGAAGAGGAGGAGGAGGGAGATCAAATCGTCAAGATTTATGGAGACAGACCTGATTACGACGTAACATCATCTGACACATCAAAATTTACACACGAGATCAAGGTAGAAATGCCAGATGTGGGTGATAGCACTGGTGGTACCATCGAAACATGGTACAAGAAGCCTGGAGATATCATCCAACGTGATGAAGTAATATGTGATATCCGGACAGAACAATTCACATTTGGAATGCTAACAGATGATGATTTTGATTCAGTTATGGGAGAGATATTGGTAGAGGAAGAATCAGGAGTTGTAGAACCGGGGACTATTATATGCACTACATTTAGTGAAGATAAGCATCATCGTGATAATAATGATGAAGATGGTAATGCATAATAACTGTTTATGAGTGACATCCGNCTATCAGGCTCTAGTCCAAACACACACAGAAATACCCGTCATCAAAACCATAATATGCTACTAAACATTATTATGTACACTGCTTAAAAACTTGGCGGATTCATCGGGTCAAAAGCATACGTTTTTCCATCACCACTGGATTGCTGTTGTGCGGCATCGGCCATTTCTTTCATCGGCATCGACGTGACTGGCTCATCTTGTCCATCCTTGAGCATCTCTTCCTTACTCAAAAGGAGATAACGCTTCTCGTCACAGCCGTAGGCATGTGGAGTTAATTGAATCACAGTATTTAATGGGATGCTCACGAACGGAGCCTGCTCTCGTGGCAGACCCATGAAGTATGCGTAGAGTAGACGGTGGATTCCCTGGTGACCAACGATTAAGATTGGCTCTCTGGTACGTTCAATGTCTAGAACAATTGTTTCAAGACGTAGCGTTACGTCCATGTATGATTCACCTGATAGCATAGCAGAGAAACCAGGCACAAGTGAGAAATGAAGGAATAAGCAAATCGAGAGCTAGAAAATGATAACTAGCACAGCCCCAGTCAAATGGCAAGAGTCTTTCTCACCTCTTGGGTAACGATAGGTCAATTTGTCCTCCTGACGCCGTTTGAACTCCTCTGGAAATTCCTGCTCAATCTCCTTATAAGTCAACCCATCACATACTCCAGCATACAACTCATCCAAGTTACGACGTGCCCTGGGTTGAAATTGGACCCATTCCAACTCATCCCCATTATCCCATTTGTGGGTTGTAATCGCCTCCTTCTTTATAAATTGTGCTGTTTCCTTCGTCCTTCGTAGAGTTGACGTCCACAATCGGGCAGGACGATGTACACGCTTTTCTTCGCCAGTCGATTCGTCTTTCACTGTTTCCATGCCAACCACATCATGAGCAAAATCAGCTAACCGACGAGCATACTCTAGCCCGGCATCAGTTAATCCTGCATCACCTCCAATCTTACCAAGAAGGTTGTATTCCGATTGACCATGACGAGATAGGTAGAACACTCGAGGGAGGGAGTGTAAATTCATAACAAAATGGACCACTTTCTGTGGTAGATATCCACGTATGTTGTGCACAATGAATGTTTGGTTGTTAATGACCTTGATATGGGATCCATCGCTCTCATCCACTGGCTCGTAGACATTCATATACAGTTCTCTCCGTTTGTGATAATCTGCCAACGCCTCCTGGGCATTCTCACCTGTATAATCAGGAGCATTCTGTTTAATGAATTGGACATTTTGTTCAATAACCTCCTCTTTATCGACCACACTTTCTAACACAATTATTTTGCATTTGAGTTTGTGATCATTCTGCAGCACATTTCGGATATGCGTTCGGCGTTTTCGGGTGGAATTGGTAGAGTCTAATATACCAACGCGTACACCATCCTGCTTCATATAATCGACAAGGTCGCCCAACGCCGCATCACACGCCTGTTCGCGCTTCTGCATATTTTCATCATTGGTATGATCGAAGAACTCTGCGGGTAATTTCGCTCCGAACATTTCGCGCCGGTAGTCGCTAACATTGAAAATCTTGGTTTGTATGTCGAGGAAGAAGGAGACATATCTTGCGATGCGGTTGCCAATGTGTGTTTTACCCGTGGCGGGCAGGCCGCACATGATAATGATGAGCTTCTCTGTGGCGGTACAATCACCCCCAACAACAGTTAGGGGTGTGGCATTCTCACCCTGGGGAATGACGTGAGGTGTTGGGTTGTAGTCCGAGGAATCTAGGTCGACCATGTTTATTATGTTATTTGTTGATTCCGATAGAACAGTCTCCTCCTCGACGATGTGCGTTTTGTGAAAACAGTCTAGTGCCT
>JALLBI010000505.1:0-10765 GCA_036940125.1 Mediolabrus comicus
TTCTCCTTCTGCTTGCCTTCCTCATCATGCGTGTGGCAAAAGCCTCTTGCGCTAACATATTTCTTACAGCCTTCAAACGAGCACGTCTTCTTCTTCTTCTTCTGCTTGCCTTCCTCATCATGCGTGTGGCAAAAGCCTCTTGCTCGAGCCTCTTTCTTGCAGCCTTCAAACGAGCACGTCTTCTTCTTCTTCGCCAGCTTAATAGACTTCGAGGTATCTCTCTTCCGCTTGTTAGGTCGAGGCTTCGATGCCATGGCCGACATTCGCGCTGACGTTGCCTCTTTACTACCATCACTTTTTTGCTGAACTAACCAAGAGTTAGTACCCATATTCGATAAGAGGTAACGACACGTAAACGAAGCATCCTCGATTGATTCAGGCGGAAGAAGAGGACTCCTCTTTTGCTCGTAATACTCCTGTCGGCGCATGTGCATTTCGATCCAGTTTCTAGTAGCATATTCTTGGACGATGGAAGGTGCCTTACTCACGGGTTGATCAGGATATTTCATGCAGTATGCTCGAACTTTATTCGTGTCCTTATCACGTTTGAGAGAGGTTGTCATCCCTTCAAACATTTCCTTCGTTGGATTCTTTTGTACCATTGGAAGGTCAGAGTGTTCACAAGCATGTTCAAATAAGCTCAAGTGAGCGCTGTGACCACACTTGTTGAAGTGGCCTTCAAGACATTCGGAAATCTCTGATGTACTTCCCGTCATTGTCTTGGATGTACGAAGACATGTGTCTGCATAATCCACATCCTCAGCTGTTGCAGGTGATGGAACATCAAAATACTGAGCGTGATATACGTCCACTGGGCATACAGTGACAGCATCATAGTTGCACTTCATGATCTTCTTGAGGATGTTACCATTCACTTTCGTAGATTTCCCTGAAAGTGAAAAGACGAAGGTTGGTATCTTGAACTTGTCGAAGTGATCAAGAACAGCAGTCAACACCTCGACTACAACCTCCGGTTGATCCTTTTCATCGAGGGCTGCACAGCGCTGGAACAGACGGTTTAGGGTCCGGCAAAAGCCTTGCCTGCCGTTGATGCAACCAAGAGCGTCTGCAAAATGTCCCATGTAGAATGCTGGATCACCATGATCTTTCAAGTACTTGCTGAACGCCCTGATGACACGTAACGTGCAACATGTACTATTTTTCAAGTCCTTGGGATTGCCCATGGCACAATTACCTCCACAATTGGATGTGACGTGATTACGTGCCCATTGTAATGCACAATGGAGTAGGACAAGATAAATTTTGTCGGATGGGACAGCTAATTCGATCATTGGAAGAAAGTAGTTGACCAAATCTTTGACAAAGGGGTGTCTATCAATGATGTCATCCAATATCTTCTTGGTCTCTCTTCTTCCTTCCTCCAACGCCTCGCGAGTAATCCCTGACGTCTCCTCCCAGTCCTTAGGTTCCTCCATTCGCCTAGAAGGTTGAAATCTAGGCTGTTGCTGAAATTTACCTTGTAGGAATTTGAGTGACTCTTCTGGTAGCATCTCGTTGGCGTCTTCATCTGTGTAACAAAGGAAAGAGAGAAGGTGGCATATGAGGTTTCAATATAATGTAAAGAGTAACTTCTATGGAACTGTCGACGATATATACGTACCAACCTCGTCGTCAACCACTCCTTCACTCGATTCACTAGGTGATACAACTACGCCGTGGTTATGATTGCAACCACTGTTTGAACACTTCGATTTCATGTTGACAAAGGATTCACCTTTTGAGAATAAAGGTTGCGGCTCATCTTCAGTTGTATCTTCTTCAACATATGTATACGTGCGGTGAAGAAGCATCTCGCCTCCTTCTTCTTGGTATCTTCCAGAGATACTGAATGATCCGAATCGATTCTTCCCATCTCCATACACTTGATGCGTTCCATCTCTATTCCTTTCGAGGTCAATACTGAATTCGTCAGTAATCACTTCATTAGTGGAGAGACAAAAGCACCCAGTGTATGTTCCAGGTTCTATAAGCGACGTGGTGTAATAGAATGGGCAACGTTGTGTGGAGTCCTCATCTGGCATCCACTCTCCGGAGAAGAGCATCCTACTACTACTAAACTCATGAGTGATTCGTCCACAGAGACTAGACCTTGACAAAACAGCACTATCCATCGTTGTGTCATTCGATGATATATCGGATGGATCATCGTCCACTTCATCTTCAGCGCTACCTGACTCCAGATCAGACTCGTAATCATCTTCATCATCTTCGTCCACTTCATCTTCATCATCTTCAACCAAGACACCACTCTCTGTGTATCCGACGACAAAGTCATCGTGAAGGACGTTGTTTATACGCTGACGTTTAGTTGTACGACGAGGAGTTGGAGGTGAAGGAGCCTCAACAGCAGCTACGGCATCCTCTTCAATGTACGTGCGACTGAGTGTCATTTCGTTTCCTTCGCAAATACCAGAGATGATAAACGATCCAAATCGATTCTTCCCAATTCCGTGAACATTAGATGTGCCGTGACTATTCAGGTGAAGCTCAATGCAAAACTCATCTGTAATCTCTTCATCGTTAGCAAGAGCAAAGCACCCAACGTACATTCCAGCCTCTATTGACGTGTACGAGAAAGGATATCGTTGTTTCGGGTCATCGGACATCGACCACTCTCCGACATAGCGGAAGCTACTACTATCGCTCTCTTCCTCTTGTATGTTCCCAAAAAGAAGAATTTCGTCTCCATTGACAGATGATTCAGATATCTGAATTGGAGGTGGGGTAGAAAGAGGTGGAGGCACATCATCTGCCGGAACCGGAAGAGTAATCTCATCGATGGGTATCTTGTTGATGGTAAGTTTACCACGACCCTCGAATATACCCGAGATTTTAACAGGCCCAAACTCTTTGGTGAGTCCACTCCCATAGACATTGTATGTTCCAGCGTCGTTCTCTACAAACTTCAAATCAAGTTCATCCCGTATCTCGGTCCTATCTACATCATAGACAAAATATCCAATATACTTCCCCGAGGAAGGCACTGTTTGGCTCATTTCTATATTATCGGTATCATTGTCCGATAACTTGTAGGTGAACGAGTTGCTCAAACGTCCTGGGTTGGTAATATCGTCAGGTGTCAAACCCCATTCTCCCCTAAATTCAGTACTGTCACCAAGACGCTTGCATTCCCCACTAAGGCACACTGCATCGGGCCTTATCTTAGTCGGTGATGGTGGTTGTGGTGGTCTAGCAATGCTGCTGCAATGATGATTAGAAATTCACGCAGGAGGTTAGATAGGTACTGATAACGCAGCGTGTTCAATCAATGTATGGTACTTACTCTGTTTCGACTTCGCTTTCATCGATATCGCCAAGCGAAGGCCCAAGCCACGAGTCATCACCGCCACCACCGTCACGGTCACGGGTCGAGCGATCGACATCATCAATAGGACGAACACCTGGTTGATATCGATGACGAGGCATGCCTCCAGTACTACTGCTTCCAGATTCATATTCTGAATAGTCATCATGGCCTTCTTCTACTGATTGTGAACCGACAAAGAGTTTCATGCCTCCTCGAAGACGAAGGACCAAGTGAAGAGTGGACTCCTTCTGGATGTTGTAGTCGGAAAGAGTGCGGCCGTCCTCCAATTGCTTTTCAGCGAAGATCAAACGCTGCTGATCAGGGGGGATTCCCTCCTTGTCCTGAATCTTGGTCTTGACATTGTCGGTGGTGTCAGATGGCTCAACATCAAGAGTGATTTTCTTACCGGTGAGGGTCTTGACAAAGATTTGTATACCTCCACGAGCAATGAGGTCATCTGTTGTAAAGAAGGCGATGATTCCAAGAAGATGATGTAATCAGTTAGAGAAAGACAATGCTTGGAATACACACGCAACAATATAAGCATACATACCTGAGTCTTGAGGTCTCTTGGCATTGTACTCGTTGTAACGTCTCCTCCACTCGGCATCCGTTGTAGCAGGCTGTCTCCGTTCCGATCGGTCCATACGACGTTTACGCTTCCAAGCATCTCTACGTTGTTTCGCATCAAGAGCACGATCAACTCTAACCCTACGAGACATACACCAATCGGCAGCGTTCATTAGTCGTCGCCGCTCGACTCTCCTCCACTTCTTTCCGCTAAGACGTTTCTCTGTAGAGTACAAAAGAGTCTCCTCATACTTCTTGGTTGAAGACACCGTTGACGGGCTATCATTTTCAGTTTCAGGCGCCATGACCTGCACAGAGACAACATTACCAAGTTTGGCAAAGACCTCCTTAGCAGTAGTAAGCTGGCAGTCAACCAAAACTGTTTCAAAGGACTCCTTGTATTCCACAGACTCGTTGCATTCGACATCGACGGAATCGTTGCATTCAAAGGACTCGTTGCATTCAAGGGACTCGTTGCATTTGATGACTACTACGACAGGCTGCTCGTCCTCCTCAAGCTCCTTCTTTCGTTTTGGCAAACGCAGACGCCGTAGATAATCCAGGTGCAACCGCAAATCTGCAAAGCGGAGATATTTGTAACGTTTATTAGCACGAAGTTCGACAAGGACATTGTTGAAGAGACATCGGTGTGCCGCCGCATCCTTCTTCTGTTGCTTCTTCTGCTTTTGCTTTTGCTTCTTCTGCTTTTGCTTTTGCTTCTTCTTCCAATTCTCATATCGACGGCCTTCCGCAACAGCTTTCTCCTCTCGAGTCTTCGTCAATGCTGCAGCAGCAGCGGCTCCAAGAGCTGCAGCAGCACGATGACGACCAATACGAAGAAATACCATGGCCGTGACGTAGAAGACGTAGTAGAAGCCTTGTGTGTATTAGTTTGATAGTTTGCTTTATTTATTCTCCTCGTACCGGCGTAGGAATTGATCTCCTACAAACAGGTAGTGCTCATGAAGAATAATAAACGCACAGATGTAAATATTATCATGAAGTGCCGACAATGAACAACAACGCCAATTCCGTCTGTATAAAAAATGCTGCAGGAGTGTAGTTTTTGCGTAGATTTGCAGCAGCGGCAGCGGCGTCAAAATTATACGAAATGCCGACGCGACAATAAAATAATTTTGGCAATGACAAGGAGTGATAGCGTAGCAAAGCAGCAAGTCGTCCAAGCAGCAGTTGACAATGCACCGTTTGATCGGATGAAAAGGGCAACCCAATACAATGGTAGAGCAAAGGCGAGCGTGGTTGAAAATGAGAAGTGAAAAAGGTCAAAAGAGGCAGAAGAGGAGAGAGAGCGTAGGTAAGAGGACGTACCTCTAAGTCGAAAGTACGTACCATAATTCTCAGAAGAGCATAGGATGATCATGTCATTTGCTCTATCACGTCGGCTTTGATAATCAGGTTTTGGGGGAGCACACGCCATTAGCTTTGGAAGGAATTTGATAGGCGCCGATACACCGCGGCGAAGGTTGCTGGTATTACGGTGTCATGTTGTGAAGTCGAAGAAGTGTGAAGCAGACAGCTTTCGTGTTTACCGTAAGTTCACGTACTGGCGAATTATAGGTATAGAACCATACGTATTAAAGCTAGTATCTAACAAATAATTGAAACCTCAATGGCACAGCCATGCATGATGACTTTTGGCACACGATGCATAATCCGCTCCTACCATATCCACTTGCGGTCATGGAGCAATGCCATGTGCCAAAAGTGCATCGACATCTACAGGAAAATCAGCGGTGCACTGCATTTCATCAGGAGTCGTGTGCATCTCATCTTCCAAACTGTACCATATTTGATGTGTGACACTCTCACTCTTTTGTCCTATCTACGATATACACAATATATGCACTAATATGCTTTTACCAACTGTTTTGCCCGGCCGCAAGCTCCACCACAGAACACAACAGCAAAACTTTATCTACAATCCGTTCTAGCTCGGGGTTCTCCTTCTTCACCTCTTCCAAACCTTTTCTTGATATTTTGGCTACAAGAGCGTTTTTAGCTCCAACGGTCTGGAATGACCTTGGTCTCTGTAAAATATAGTCGACGAACCCAAACACGGATCCAACAGACAGAACACGCGAGATTTGTCCGGGTTGTAAGACGTTNACCTCTTCCAAACCTTTTCTTGATATTTTGGCTACAAGAGCGTTTTTAGCTCCAACGGTCTGGAATGACCTTGGTCTCTGCAAAATATAGTCGACGAATCCAAACACGGATCCAACAGACAGAACACGCGAGATTTGTCCGGGTTGTAAGACGTTCATGTTTGGTCTTTGAAGTGTCTGCACCCCTGCACCAGACACAATTGTCTGTTTATCTCCTCCAAATCTATCTTCAAGAAGGACTGCCACTGTACCTGACAGTACCACATAAAAACCATCTGCATTCGTCCCGGGCTTAAAGATTGTTTGACCATCGGTGTATACTGTTTCGGTGTGAAATAATTTGCCACGTCTCTCATATTCTGCCAGCGCAGAGGTTGACTTCTCATCTAATCCGAGAAAGTCTGTAAAAACTGTTGAAAGCGATATTGTAAGATTGCGATCATCCCTGACTACTACTTGACCTCTGTCTAGGTTTTTGTTAAGCTTCCTCGATGATGCTTCCGCTAATAGAGTTGCTTCACAAAAGTACAGGGCCTCATTCAGATCATTAAACAGAATGATTTTTTGCCCATCAACTTGCGAGTGTCCTTCTTCCGATCCATGCAAGCAAAAATCATGAGCAGTCTCGTGCGTCTTCAACAGCCACGTTATATGACTATTGGCACTGGCTGCACAAACTACCACATTCCTGTTTGAACACATCTTTGCCAGTTGTAGGAAGCATCCTCTGGCAGCGCTAGCATCAACATTCGTGACTGAAGATAAGTCCAGTACTAAAAATCTAGGAGGCACACGTTGTGCAGTAAGGTTTCTTGCCGCATTAAGCTTTGGGCTGCCTTCTTTACGCAGCTCTCTTCGTTCACGAAAACTGGTAGGTGAGATCGAAGGTGAATGGCCAACATTGTTAATACGTGAGTGATGTGGGAGTGGACTATTCACCATGATAATTTCTTTCTTCTCTTCCAGCGACGCATTTATGCCTGCTTCGTCCAGTATATTTGTAAGGGCCTTCATAGCCGAGCCAAAGAATATAGCTCCTCGTACCTCCAATGTCAAAATCTGGGCCCGATCTGAGTTGTAGGCAGTAGTCTCTAGTATTCCTCGCTCTTGTGGTCTCTCTAGATACTCTTGCAACGGTGGATACGTTAGCTGTCGTCAGAACAAAATCAATGATTGCAACTATTATACCAAGAAAGATGCCGGCATTGATCCCCAAAAATTGAACGGCAAGAAACGTCGCTAGTAGCACCAAGTATTCTGAAAGTAAGAGCTTGTGTCTGACTTCAATTATCCATTCAAACAGTAGGTCGAAGCCGATAAAGATCAGAGTAGAGCCCAAGAAAAATAATGGTGTCACTTCCAAAAAGTTCACTGGTGAAATGACTACCAAAATAAAGGTAAATGCAACGATGATTCCTATCCATCTTGATCGACAATTTGTTCGGTAGGTAAATATTGTTTGACTGAAGATATAACTGCCTGTGAATCCTCCGGCAAGACCCGACACAAAATTGGAGATCCCGACAGTCATCAGTTCATTGTTAGTATCTAGCGCTTCCCCCATATCCATCGAAATGGCAGCAACGTCCAAACAGGAAGAAAAGCTAACAACGAAGACCATACCAGCCCATGTAGAAATCAACTCTTTACCTAAGTCCCAACGTATATTGTTGAAATCAACTAATCGTAGTAGATCTGAAGCCGGAACCGAAGGTGAACTCTCTCCAACCCATCCACCCTCTCTTACTCCACTTATGGTGTAGCCACAAAAGAACATGATTCCGTAGAAACAAAGTGGAATTGCAACCATCGAGATGGGAAGAATGGCTTCATTTACACATTTCCTTGATACAAGTGTTAGAAATATTCCCGCAATGATTCCTGGAGTTGCCAAAAGAAGTGATTTCTCATCAAAAAGATAGCTCCAGTCAGAAGGCTTCATGATAGTATGACTAATGCACAATGCAACACCAGCCTCCAAACAAAAGTAGCCAATGAATGCCAAATATCCACCAACCACCGGCAAAGGAAGATAGGCAACTGCATCTGCCAGCCTGAACTTTCCCATTACTACTAGCACTGCCCCCAAACAAGCTGTTGATAGTCCCAATAAAACAATTGTTGTCGACACTATCTCCGCAACAACTTCCTCATCATTAGCATCTCGTCCTTCCAACATTGACGTAGCAATTTTGTGACTCATTGCTGACAGAAATATCAGTCCAGCATCTTGCACTTGTCCAATTGAAAATGGTAACGATGAGAAGATACTGAAGCAAAATTGATGAACAACAGAGCTCAGAATAACAAGCTTTGATAGAGCGTTGATATGTGATTGATAGATTGGGTGGCTGAAGATGACTGATGCATATCCGTACAAGCAAGGGACGCACATAATTGAATTGACAAGTGCGTAAACGATGTAATAGATGAAGCTTTCATTAGTCCTGGCCGACGCCATCGGTGCAGATTGTTGTTTTGTATCATCATTATCTTGGTCTAGAAATGGAGTTTGGATCGATGGATGAGAGTCATCACCACCTTTAGTGATGTAGGTGTCTGCAGCATCTTTAGGTGATGATTGGGAGAACCGCCTCAACAACGGACTTGCAAACGCAACCTCGGGAGTTGGAGATGGCGATAATGATGAAGGGTCAAGAAGAGATGAATGGCGTGGGATTGGTTGATGCTGCTTAGGAGAATCCTCCAATGAGCCATAAGTTTTGTTGGTAGGGGCCATTATCTTGGTGCCGTCCANGATGCTGCTTAGGAGAATCCTCCAATGAGCCATAAGTTTTGTTGGTAGGGGCCATCTTGGTGCCGTCCAGAGAGCTGGCAGCTGGCAGCAGTATCTAAGTGAGGTGATGTTGTGTGATGTCTCTCTAAAAAATCTCCACGCGGAGGGAGATCTACTTTCATGTAGGGGCTTTGTGTTAGTAGACCCTTCGTGTAGCTCCCATCAGTCCATGGTTGCGGTTGCACCATAAAACAATGGCACCGATAAACACCACCCGCACACTCTTCGAAGTACGCGTTGGTCAATACCATACCATAGAAGTTCTCTTGCAAATACGGCAAGCAGATTTATCATGGTGGAATGAGGACATACGCAATAATGAGAGACAACTGCACAAGTTGCTTGGTCGGCGTGTTTTGCCAGTGGAATGTCGTGAGGAAATAGAAAAGTTCCATACCAGACGAAGGCAGAGAGAAGAGCGTAAGGCAGCACATAATGAGGCAACAGATCCAAAGAAAAACAAGGCAGTCGTTGTTGGGGAGGTTAATTTGAAGAAAAAAGCTAGTAGCCGCAAACGTGGTAGTGGCAATAACGAGACAAAGTCACGAAAGAAACAAAAGGCTGCCAACGACAAGACGGTCAAAAAGGCTACCGAAGATACAACAACCAAAGAGAAAAGATCAAAATTATTCAGTGATCCGGGAACGTGGGTATTGGCTCCAGGATATACAATACAATTGTGTTATCGTATGGAGGATATTGAATCATCTTCTGCCACCACTCTTGTATTCAGAACAAACAAGAAATCAGATGTATTGAAATCAGAAAGTGTTAATGCTAATGATGGGACTGATTCCAACCAAGGTGCAGATAGTGCCACTGGAAAACAAACACAAAATTCATTAGATGAAGATGACAAGAAGTTGGTGACTTTGGCATCCTTTCGGAGATGGACAAAACTGAAGAAGCGCATTAATGTTTGGGTCTTCAAATTTGATCCTGATAATCCGTGTGACTTGAGTCATTCTGAGGGTGGTGGCTTCCCTCGACCAGATCTGCTCCCTATGGCTGATATTTTTCGAAGTACTGTGCGTGGTGATGAGTAATCATGAAGCCAAGAACAGTATGAGTGTACAGACGGCTTGCGTTCATTACTTACATCACAATTTATTTTTAGTCACATACACACACACATATATATAATGTGTACAATTCAACAATAATAACAAAAAGACAATTTCATCATTCACTTTTCAAAGTAGTGCTGGGTGTTTGTCCACGTCTTCTCGAGCGCAAGCTTGGAAAATAGAACATGCACAGCATCAATCTCTTCTTGCAAGTAATACTCTCTATAGGTCTTCCCAGTGACGAATTCTGGTGCATCATGTAATGTATCTTGTCCTAAAAACTCAAGCAGCGTATCTTGAGTCTTTTTGAAGTTGTCGGTGTAGTTCTCATAATGAATGATCAAGGATGGAATACCTAGATTCCAAGTCGTTATGAAGGCAAGGTTGTGCCACTGGATGTAGCGGTAGAAATCGGCATGACAGGGGACATCTTTCACTGTATCAAACACAGCATGATAAAACTTAGACTCCTTCTCTTCACTGTAATATCGTTTGCCTTCGTCGCTGCAAAACTTACGGAAGCCTTCTCTTGATCTTGGATAGGCAGTCGCGTGGTGCTTGTTATACAAGTGGAACCTTGAGACTACGTTGTCGAACGGATCTCTAATCAAATGCACAGCACGCTGAACAAACTCCTTGTTGTATGACCCAACCTTTTTGGTGAGCCGTCCATCGTCATCTTTCACATTGTAGCTACCCTCAAGACATTGCTTCAAGAACAAGTCATGACTCTCTAGGTACTTCGAGACACTGCAGTTTTGACAACGACTGCCACAATGGGTCTTTGTAAGTATGTACCCTTTGGATGGATTCTTGTACTTAGGATTAGTTGGAGTTATCCAGAAGGGTGGTCCTACCGTCGAAGTTTCAGTGTCAT
>JALLBI010000506.1:0-10832 GCA_036940125.1 Mediolabrus comicus
AGTTTGTTTTTGTTTGAGTCTGCGCCGTTTGCGTTCACGTGCTTTTGCAAACCATCAACCTCAGCCCCCCTCGCCCTCAGCCCAACGTAGGAACTAGTTGATCCCGCCAAACAATCGCCGATGAGACTAGTGCTAGTGGCTAGGCTAGTGAACATAGACTTTTGTACTGTCACTGTGTCCACAACAAAATACTAAAGGACATAGCAAGAACTCCATAATATTATTACATGTTATTGGTATCCATTCATACTCCTTTGTAACCAGTCGTATGTCGAGGTTCCCCAACTTGTGATAGCATCGTTGACAATATTCATTATGTGCCGTTTCTGCTCAATTGGGTCGTTCTTCATTTGCATACGCCCTCGAACACTGTCTGCAATCGATCTTGCAAGGTCAGTGTTGCGACTGACATTCATAATCGCTGCCTCTACCAAGCTGCAAATTTCATCCGAGTGTGATGCTGCCACTGCATAGGCAGCTTCAAACATTTCACAGAAACGCTTGAAGTTTTTCCAGCCCCCAATGACTTCCCAGAATTCGGCAGATAGTTTGAAGGGCGCTCGTTCACTGAACAGAGGAACCTTGCCCATTTTAGGTGTTTCGCCAAGGACGAAGCCGAAATCAATATGCATGATGTGCCCTTCCCGATCCATCAGTATATTTGCATTGTGTCTGTCTTTGATTTGTAGAATGTAACAGACAACACTGTATCCTACCAAGGATCGAAGAAAGTTGTCTCGTGCCTTTTCCAGTGAAACAGAAGATGTAGATTGAGGCATCATGTGAGGTTGAAATGGAGGATGTGGCCCAAATGCTCTCTCGAAGAAGTCCTTTAAAGTCGTGAATCCGTCTGTTTCCCTCTTCACTTCGTTCACACTTTTCACATCTGGAAGACATTCCACAATGCCAGCATCTCCACCGGTGCACATTATAGTGTAAGGTCGCAAATAAGGCCGCAAATGAGGTGGAATTTCAGCTTGGAACCATGTCCAAAGTTTGGACATAATTTGCATAACTAGTGCCTCTTTCCTGATATCTTCTCCTGCCTTGATGATGAATGATGCAAGTCTCCATCCTTTCACATTTCTGTAAGGTGATTGCTTCCGAATACTTTCACACTCGTCGGCCCAAGGTTGTCCAAATACTTTGTTTAGCAAGTCTGGGCCCATTGATAGTGACGGCGTATTGCAAGAAGAAGGATGCTGATAATAATCGTGATCTCGTTGATGATGCATATCGTGATGAACCTGCTCGTAGTAACGCTCTTGCACCATGTCAAATTCCCCGTGCATATCATGAGGTTCATAATAATTGTCGTTATCTCCTTGGTATCCACCACGTGATAAAACAGCTTTGTCACTAGATGTGTGTACAGTGTCGACCTCTTGGTCGGCTTGAGATATCGAACCAGCCACCCGACTGTCTGTATCTTCTCTAGTTAACTCTGGAGGGATCTCACAGGGAGCAAAGCCACCGTTGGTCAGTACACTCTCCTTAAGAATTGAGTTTCCATGTGGTCCTGTGCTCCCAAGCGCCTCCTCAACTGTCAGGCCTGCACCAGGCTGGACAGCTGTGGCATAAAGCCGCGCGTCGTTGGCCTCTAGACCTGTCTCCATCACCTCCATCCGTACCAAAAATGGACACCTCTCTCTTGAGTCAAGGACTCGACACATATCAGGAAGCACTCGCAGTGTTCTTACAACTCCATTGCGTTTCGAAGGGTGTTCAAAGTCAGAATTTGCTCCATCTTTTCCACCAGGCCAACGGACAGATTGTGGTTCCATTGGAAAATGCACTGAATGATGTATCATATCTTCTCGGACATTGTTCTCAGACCAATGCGTAAACATGTGTCCTCCATCGTCTATAAATTCAACGTCAATACTTACCCTGCCTCTAGTGGCCATTCGCCTACATAATCGTTGATTCAATTCAGCCAATCGACTTTGGAGATGTGAACGCCGATGTATCGGTGGGACGTGTCTAAGATCTAATGATATTTGTGTCAGTCTGTCTACGAAATGCATCGAGTCACCAAAATGTCTACATCTCAAGTCGCTAATGGAACGCGGAGGACGAGATGCGGCGCCAGCCGCAGTTGCCACTGTATTAAAGGGAGAGTAAGAGTGTTGCTGATGATTTACATTGCCCATATGATCTTCATACATCCTCTCCATACCAAAAGCGGTAGCCATCTCTGCGTCTTGAAGTAAATTGAATGCGCTTGCTTTCTCAGCGCCAATGGTAGCGATTGCCGCGGCAATGTCAGCTTGGACTATTAAAATCAATCTTTTGCCAGTCTGTTGTCTATGTTCAAACAATGCTTTCCATTTCCTACCCACCTCCGCTTCCAGTAGCCAACATAGTTCTATACCCAGAGAAGGATTCGTTTGGCATCTATGAATAATCAATGAGCGCAGAGATGATATGGGGTCTGGAGATACATTGTCTGGTAATAGTGCAGGAGGAGAGTGTAGCACAGTCGAAACTAGCTGTGGGAGAAAGTCACGAGCTTCTGATATTAGTTTTTGAGCTGATTCAATTGAATGATGTACCTGATCAGGCGTTAGCCCTCGGAGTGGATTGTTGTGCATTAGTGGATCATCATGTGTAGATGATTCTTTACTAACGTCATCCTCGTAGTTTTTGCCGTAACCATGAAGAAAATTCCATCTATTCCGACTTTGAGTTTGTGTTTCTGTGTGCTCTTCTTTCATAAATTTCTCAAAGTCATTCTGAATGGTATCATCGTTGTCTAAATCAACTTCATCATTGCGAGGTGTTGCATCATCTTTGACAATTTTTTCGCTATGAAGGTTACCATTGTATCCCTTAAGTGCTCCCCAACGAATAACTTCATCTGCATGAAGCAACTGTTGCGCAAACTCTCGCACTGACTGTAATCTCAGTTCTTCTAACCTTTGAAGTCTTTCTGTTGACCCTGGTGGATATGATGTGATTGAACGAATGATGGATTCACGATACGTTGGTATATCATCAATCGATGGAATGGTCTCATGTGACTGATGATGATGTTGCTGCTGTTGTTGCTGAGAATTTGATGACGGATGATTCGGAGGTGGAGGATGAGTATTATGGTTATGGTGATGCTCGTAATATCCTGGCGGTCGGTATGGCCAAGTTTGAACCTCAACTCTATCGTCTACTAGCCGACAAAGAAAAAGCCAGCGTAGGAGAAAATTTGCCACTTGATGGGGTACCATTATTACACCCAGCTGAATTCCTGTAATAGATTCTCCACATTCATTTCTATTTGCTTTGTCCTGCTATTTTTTTGTTAACGTTAGGTTGTGCGTTGTTTGAAAGCCAAAATTCGTTACACGTGGAAAGGTAAAACCTCTCATCCCACCACCAACCAACCAACCTAGATATCTCGGTGGTGAAGTATACTATCAATATCATTGCACGCTAAACGCATAACAGAAGGCGAAATGAAATCATTACACAAAATTCCTAATATCCTCTCAGCCGATGAAGCCGACAAACTATCAAATGCAATAGATAATCAGCACTACGGAGAGTGGTGCCCAGAGGGGTTTGATAGGAGGAATAGAGTGCAAAGATACTCAGGAAATGATATTGAAGAGCATTTTGGTTGGGTATTTGATAAAATTGTTGCATCATCATGCGCTTTGGCTAACGATGCTGATGATGATCTACAAAATGAAAATAGTAGTGCTCAAAGTCATCTGATTACGTTACAGCGTCCTATGGAAGTCGTTATTACCGAACACACGCCCTCATCATGTCGATCTATCGTCAATACATTTGAAGAGAGAGAGCTTTGCTCTTGCCAACAAAATCAGAACCAGGCGTGCAATTGCTATGTCGCACAGATTACTCTCGTCAACAATGCAATCTACTCGACAGAAAAACCTATGCAACGTGATTTGGAGTGCTGGGACTTGGCCGAACCTGCAGATTTACATTCACGAAACATCCTCATGGAGAAGAATAGTGCTCTTATTAAGACGGGTGAGCTTTTGTGGGAGTGGCGTGGTAGAATATCTGATATCAAAGATGCAAATGAAATAGGGGACAAAAGCAGTACTGCTTGGAATAAGGGACAAAAGAAACTCAAGGCATCTAACAAGAGGTGCATTACTCTTTCATTCCGTGCAATACTTCCGCCAGCTCCAGATAGTCTGGCAAAAGAGATGGAGAAATGCAGCATAGCTGAAGAAGCGAAGCAACAACCTCCACTCGCAAAACTTCTTACCATCGTTGTTACTACTTCTCCCATCCGTTCAAATCCATCTACGGAGATGTTGGAACGGACATTTGATACATTCAAATTTGCTGGAGATGAGTTTGCATATGAATGTCCAAAAGTAATAGTGTGTGATGGATGCCGTATATTGGAGGATGAACTAAGTGACAACAACACTGACTCTGACGAGAAGAAAGAAGACGAACAACGACCAAAAATCACAAGGAAATATTCAAACGTAAAGCAGAACTTGCGCAATGGTATTGCGACAGTAGACCACGCAAACAATTATGATGAATTCAAAAAAAGATTACACAAGCTGTGTACAGATTCAGATAGTACTCGAAGTGTCTTCTCTAATACGTCAGTTGTTGAATTAGATGAAAGACATGGATACGGATTCGCTCTTCGTCATGCACTCTACCACTGTGTGGAGACACCTTACGTTTGTGTAATACAACACGATCGCACGTTTATGCGCCCGACGCCTATGAAAGAAGTTGTTGACGCAATGAACAATAATGAAGAAATCAAGTATGTGGGAGTCAGTATGAAGTCAAATTTGAACTACTATGACATATTTTCTTCTAAATACAGCAGAAGAGCAGTCAATGAGTTGAAATCAATGATTATAAGACCAAAAGACCTGAATATTGCCGGCAACATTTATGGACCAAATGGAAAATCACTTGCAAACATGGTTGAGCCTCCTTCGGAGAAGCGCCGTCGACTTCGAGAGATTGCAAGAGAAACATACAAGGCCAGCCATCAAAATCTTAACTATGAGGAATGGCTGCAATCAATGGCTGCTCAAGGAGTAAACAAGGATGGTTTTCATCAGCTATCACTTACGCCAACTCTATTTTGGTATGACAACACTCATATTGTTCGAACGTCTCATTATCGCGATTTCATTTTCAATCCTGTGTACAAAATGGTTGCTAGAGGAGGCTTCGTCGAAGACAAGTTATCCCCAATAATGAAACGTAGCTGCGAAAGACTTGGACTGAAGGATGGTCATGCAAAATTTGGGTGTTATATTTTGGATGATCACAGCGGAGATGTGTTCACAGGACACTTGGACGGTGGTTCGTACAACACTGCGTGCCTACATGTAAAGACAAGTGAAGAAAGATGAGAGAGCCTAACCATAACAATAACATAATTGACATACATCTTTAGCAATAATATTATTATTAAAATTCTAGGAGGAAGCAGCGGTTCTCATAGCATTATTGCAATATGAGAGTGCTTCCATAGGCAGTTAGCTCTCTGTCGTTTATCCGACATTCTACTTTTTTCTTCTTGGTGCATTCACCCCGGTGCACTCTTACAAATACTTCACACTCAAAAACACACAGGACAAAAATCAATTGTATTCATGACACAGTCTTAGAACTGACGCCAAGCCAATTCTTTCACTTCAGCCGAAATACGAGGATGACCACTGACTGAATGTAGCCATCCCAAAGTCGTCTTGCTTCTCGCTTTTCTGGTTGCGCCTTCCAGCGCTATTATTAGTTGGTGAGCGTGAACCAGAAGAAGCAACTTTATTCGTTGGTGCAGCTACTGTCGCTGCAATACCTCTTTTTAAAGGAGACGCCGACAAAGGCGAAGCATACTGATGATGAATCACTTCATCGTCTCCAAAATCATGATATTCGCTTTCAATACCAACTTCAAGTTCAAACTCTTCATTATTTTGAGAGTTCATTCTTGGCAACACAGTTGGTGTCTCCCACTGATGATCTGGAGATGTCCTTCCGGCAGTACTGCTATCAGGAGCAGCAGTAGTACCATCTAGATTGATAGAAGCCATCCCCATGGCACACAGACGTTCATTTTCCTCATTCATAACACCTCTCATCACCTTGTCAAAGATGGCAAGATCACTCTTACTATTCCTTTTGTTTCCAGAATCAAGAAGTAGGTAGGAGTTTTCCGCGGACATACAAGATGAAGATGCCACAGACTGTCCTCCTCCAGCCATCATGTGTACTTGAGAAGGTTCCTCGGAGAAGGAGGACGATACAGATGATGAGGATGAGAGGAATCTTACTCGACAATTGTCTTCATTAGGAGTGGTTAAGTTGTTCTTGCTACCGAAGTCGAATTGGGCCTGCTGTTGCTCATGCTGATGATGTTGTCTTGGACGAAAATGATTCCTCTCTACTGGACTGAGTGTCGATGAAACTCCAGACAACGACAGCGGAGACGCAGACTGTGATAATCCCCTATTGCTTCCAAACTTGTCAGCATAGTCGTGCTGGTAGTGTTGCTGTTGCTGATGTTCGTGTTCCTGTTGTGATGACAAGAAGGGGTTGGAATATTGTCTCCTCTTGCTGGATGACTCGTTTCGCACAACTCGAGGAGAGGATCTACTGTGATGCTGGTGTTGTTGTTGATGATGATGATAATGTTGTTGGTAGTGCTTCTGCTGCTGCTGCTGCTGTGGGTGTGAGCTGTAGAAGTGCTGTTGGTCTCTGACATAGCTGCTCTGTAGCTGCTGTGGTGCGGAGTAGTAGCCTGTATTTCGGAATACTGCCTGATCTCTTGGCTGTTGAATCGGCATCTGCGGCGGCGCTTGCTGGTGTTGCTGGCTACTGCTGTTTTGGAATTGGAACAAATCCCTAACGCCAGAGTCCCTCTGTTGCTGTTGATGTTGGTGTTGATGGCGATAATGAGGGGACTTGCTATCGGAACGAGACTCCTCTCTCAGATGAGAAGGCGAACGTTGGCGGTGCTGTTGTTGCAGCAGCTGCTGCTGCTGTGGTTCCTGCTGCCTAAAATATTTCTTGCTCGGGCGCTTCTGCCGATGTGATTGCTGCTGCTGTTCGCTGCCGCCGCCTTCGCCTTCATTGCTCGACAAGCTCGTGTTGCGTAGTCTCCGCTGCGTCGCGTCTAAGAACTTGCTCTTGATGATGTTCTTCATCTTTTGTAGACTACACTATTATTCAGGCTGATCGTTGAAATCATGTGGTCTCGCGGAAGAGTGCTCTGGCTCCCTTTGCTCTTACTTATCCACCAAAAGTTTATGCGTTGACCTCGGACCATTCAATTATTCAAACATCAATTATTCGATGCCATTCAATTAATACCATATCACATGTATTGTTAATTGGCGACTATTTACCGTGCTGGGAGAATTCCTACATCAATGTAAAACAGATGTTCATGTTTCCCATCAGCCTTGAGACCAGCTGCACTTCCTTTTTTGGGCGAGGAGGATCTTCATTGAACATTGAACAATCAAGTGAGAGTGGTGCACCTCCATGAAAGTGTCACAATCTTTCAACGGACAACTTTTTCAAGCTGATGAGAAATGAGAACCCCTTGTCTTGCGAAATGCGAACACCTGAGTAGCCTTAACCCTAAACGGAGAAAGGTTATTCCAAAAGGCCTCTCTCCTCTCTCCTCTTCCTCTTCCTCCTTCAAGCTAAATATATCCGGCAGCAACAACGAGCAACGAACGCCACGATCGATGATCGATCCAGCCCAACTTGCTTCATCATAACGCCCAATACTTCCTTTTGGTTCCTTTCCATTCTGACGCCATCGAAGCCCCAAACCTGATTGTACCTATCTATTTGTCTTCGGTATTTTCCTCACATTTTCGATTGTAACCCGACAAACTACAGTTTTTTTCATCGGTACCATAGTTCATCATAATAGTTCTGAGATCATCTCTAATAATGTAATGATGGCTCGTCGGGCAAAAAAATCAAGAGTACCATTGAGTAGTAGCAGTAGTAGTAGTGAGGACGACAGTTCTAGTGATGAAAGCGTCCCCTCAGTAGTGGACAAGAGGAAGAAGGCTAGCCAAAGAGCCAAAAAAGATAATAAAGTTAGCAACAAAAATTTAGCCAAGAAGAAGAAAAATAATGATAATTCAAATGAAAGGAACAAGCGGCAGCGTCGCTCTTCGCCCAGGAAAAGGAAGGCTTCGTCGCCGTCCCCTGATAATAATAATAATTCCGACGATAATGACGACTCGGCCTCTTCTGGGGGGAGAAGAATCATCCGTCCTCCACCGTCGGTTGGTCTCCAAGGTGATCTAGCGATGATGTGTATGCCTGCTTCATCAACTGAGGATGAGCATAAGAAACAACGCAGCGACACAGGTGGTGCTCGTACTACCAATGACAATATGGCCATGTTGCTAGATCTATCTCGTCGACAAATCGGCATGCAGCAGCAGGGTGGTGGTGGTGACAGTCGTTTCGGTTTTGGTCAGCCAACTGACTTCGGTCAAAGAGACAGACCTTATGGTGCTGCTGCTACTGGTGGAAGCGCCCTTGCCAACTATGCCGGAACTACAGCAGACTCATTCGCCCAATCGTTTGTAGATCGATGGGCTGGAAAGATGGGAGGTCTCGGACTGGGAGGTGGGGGCGGGGGTGACACAATGTCGTCGTTTTCACAGTCCCGAGCAATGAGGGGAGGTAACGTTATGATGTCATCTTGGCAACAAAACCAAATGCAGGGAGGAAATAGTGGTGGTGGTATGAGTGGCGGACTGAGTGGATCAGACTTAAGAATGATGAGGATGATGATGGAAATGGAGCAGGGTGTTGGTGGTGCTTCTTGGATGTCATCAGGTGCACCAGGATGGCGAAACCAGCAACAGGGAGGAGATTGGAAGATTTGCACTTATTGCCAAAATAGAGCATTCAAGTCTCTCTATGAACTTCAAGCTCATGAGAATAGTTGCCGTGGCTCCTTTGGTGGGACTGGGTCAGGAGGAGGAGCAGCAGGAGGAGGTGGTGGTGGTGTTGAAAGTCTTGCTGCAATGATGGGTCAACCACGGATGACTATGGACCTAATGCAACAGCAGATGGATAATTCTTTCATGGGCTGCTTACCCATTGGGACGAGTTTACCATCATCAACAGCTGCTGCTGCTGGTATGGGTGGTAATGAGTCACAGATCGGAGGATCTGGGAGTAGAGAAATTGCACCCAAACTCCCTTCAATGAAGGAGACAGTAACTTCTGGTATAAAGCCAGCTAAGGCGTCGAAGAAGAAACCTCCTGTTCCAAAAGAGGACGATGCACAACTTGTTGAAAATAGCAAGGGTCCTTTCAAAACACTCGACAAGCCAATACTTTTGGCACTTGATGGGGATGAAGATTGGTTGACTCCACTCCATTGTTATGTTCGTAGGCAATGTGTAGAGGTGTTTACTGCCACAGCTGATGATACATCAAAGACAACCACGAAGGGTAAACGAAGGCCTGTGACAGTGGGACAAATCGGACTTCGTTGTCCTCATTGCAATAAAGACGATGGAGACGGTCAATTTGATAAGAACAATCGAGGTAGCATCTATTATCCCAACGGTGTTGGTCACGTTTACAACGCGACAATGAACTTACTCCAAAGACACTTATTCTGTTGTCCCAGTGTGCCACCTGAAATCTTGAAGAAGTACCTTGACCTCAAGAAGGATGACGCACGATCTGGCACATCCAAGAAGTATTGGATGGAATCGGCGAAGAGTTTAGGATTTGTTGATACGCTTGATGGCATAAAACTCAGTGCTAAGCCTGCTCCGCCTCCACCGGTTTTATTTTCGGAACAGAAAGAGACATCTGGGGCTCGTAAGCGTGCTAATGAAACGACGTCCCTTCGAAGTGAATATGAAATAAAGGACGATGNCTTCCCGACGATAAGAGCACCGCTACAAAGTATTCATTTTTATTGATATCGCAAATGCGAAGATGTGTGTTCACCGAAGCGGATCGATTAGGTAAGCGCAAGGGTCTAACTAGTGGATTTTCAGGTCTAGCTTGTCGTCACTGCTTTGATAGCTACGGTTCGGGTAGGTTCTTTCCGTCATCAATCAAAACATTATCAGATACTTCGAAAACTCTCAATGTCATTCACAATCACATGGAACGTTGCCGGAAGGTTCCTCGAAGCGTAGTTGATGAACTTAACAATCTGAAGAGGAGTCATGAGTCTGAAAGAGCGTTAATGAAGTTTGGTAGCCAAAAAGGTTAGTGTGGAAGGGAACATGATGTACTGTGTGCGTTTATTTTAGTATTTGGTGCTAACCCTTCAATTCTTGTTTCAGCTTTCTTTTCAAAGATTTGGAAGAGGTTACATGGCGATATTGAGCCACCCACCAAGGTGAAAAATGCAAGTAAAAAGAGTGATGAAAAGCCCGCTGCTTCGAATGAAGCTAATGCTAGTGTCAACAGCACCGGCGGTGACGACGAATTGAAACGCTTTCGGGATAATATTACTAAGATTACCGGAAATCTGAGCGGAGGAAACATGATGAATTCAATGATGATGGGAGGGTTTGATCCCAAGATCTTAAATGCCATGGGTGGGGGAGCTAACCAATCAATAATGGCCGCGTCAAGAGCGCAAGGTGACCAGGCAGTACCTGATAATCACACTGAAGTGTGAAGGGAAAAGAGAATCGGATGTATGTCTTGGTAATATTTACTTGTGTGTTCATAAAACAAGTTGTTGATTACGAGATCTAGATGAATCACTGCTTCGGTGCAATCGCGACTGTTACAACGCAACTGCTGTTTCTCTTCGTCGATTGAGATGATGGCTCATTTCTCTTCTTCTTTCCCGAATCAGG
>JALLBI010000507.1:0-10756 GCA_036940125.1 Mediolabrus comicus
GTGAGGCTTGGAATAGACTGTATGAGCAGAACTCATTTGACATTCGGCTTTACGAGTATGCTCGAGATCTGTTCAAGGCGCAGAGAGGGTTATTCGAACCTTGTAATACTTAGAAGGATTTAGAAGTTTCAAACAAGTAAAGAGGAACAAGGATGAGATAGGTTGTAGATTCTTTGTAGCTGCTACCAATGAGAGTGTAAAGTTTATTAGGTGCTGACAATTATGGTAGTACCAATCACTTCGCTAACAAGAACATAAGTCCCTAGTACTACAGAGAGCTAGAGAGAGATAAGTAGGCGCTCCAGCAAGCTTCGAAGAACTTGCGAAGTGAGAACTCTGTAACCCTTCTGTAAATTGATTAGATCTTTCTTGACTTGATGCAATTGACAAAAGCATCTTGCCTATCTTGAAATATCGTAGCAGAAGGTAGAGCAGCGAGACAACCGTGGCAGTCGTCCCAGACATGTCTTTCTCAAGTAGTAGTATGTCATCATCACCATCAACTGTTATCGAGCACGTCGTCCTACTGAAGGTGAAATCCAATGCTTCAGATGACGAACTAAAAGCATTCGTCGAAGGTGTTCAGTCACTGAAAGCAATTCCAGGGGTAATTTCCATCACAGTAGGTTCTACCTTTGTAGAGGAATGGATGCCTGACCGACGTAATGGGCATACTCACACGCTGTCTTGTCGATTGGAGAGCAAAGATGCCCTTCGTATCTACCAAGATCATCCTTTACACGAAAAGGTTAAAAAGGAATCAATTGTACCAATATTAGCAGGGCCACTTCTTGCTGTGGATTATGAGTCAGTTGTTGTTTTGGGGGACAGTACAGGGAAATAAACGAAGGAAAGGATGCATTGAGTTGCTTTCTAAAGAATATGGTACACAGATCAACTGAGGATTTTTAACCTTGATAAGTATACTAGAAAGCTTACCTATATCTATAAGTAACAATCGCGCGGATTAAAACGGATGTAAAGAATATTCATTGAGAAGCCATAAACCAAACATGCCTATTCGCTTTTACCTTCTATGATTTCAGAATCAGCTTCATTATGTTCCAGTTCAACATTCTCTTCCTCTTCATCCTCCTCCTCTGACATTGATGCATTATTTGCATCAGTTTCTCTGAGATTTATCCCTTCCGTGTATTCATCATAGAAGCGAACAAATCGGTCCGCGTAGAGATTTGGGTGTACGCAACTGGCCGCTTCCCATCCAACCGTCCCGATTTTGCGATACCTCGCTTCAACTCGTTTACGGATGTTAAATTGTTGAAGAATGTCAATGATACCCATGTAAAATATTTTCCCATCACAATATTCTACCATTTCCGGGGCGCCTGGAACACTCAGCTTTAGGGGCTGTTCCATACCAGTCAAGTCCATCATGAAACCACCATCTTTTCTGAATGATAGGGGTTGCTCAAACGTTGGTAGCTCGACTCTTCCTCCGTTATCAAGCACTGATTCAACGTTCGCTTCGTTAATTGATGATAGGAGAGGTGGTAGCTGTAATGCTGACGTTTCAGAGTTCCCGTTTTGTCTCGCTCCTTTCTTCCTGTTATCAGTGACCAAGGAACTTCGAATTGGATTGACACGGCGGCGTCCTTGAATGTCATAATAACGGTGAAATGGCCAGTACATATCCTCAATGGCCTGCTCCACGATGGCCTCTGATTTCTGAACTCTCTTGGTAGACTCGTCTTCAGTATCGACACTTCGTGCCAACCGTACAGTAAAGCTTCCGTCGTCGGCCACATTTAATGCATCACGTTTCTTTCCAAGTTTGCGTAGGTTGGAGCCTTTTAGGTAGCTATCATCATCGTCGTCATCATCGAGGTAGTCATGCAGCAGTGAAGCATCGGCAGATGATATCTCGTCCACTTCATCTTGGTTTGTATTTCGTATTGATTGTATCGATTGCTTACTTCCAGAATTTGCAGATGACGCAGATAGGACACTGTCTTGATCAGTTGGGCCCTTACTACCCTTCCCTCTCATTGAAGCCTTGGGTTGCTTCCTATTGGGAGCAATATTGTGAACACCAATCAGCATAGAATAATCCATGATTTTCATTGACTTGAGCCATTCACAATCCTTCTTTACCTGAACTCTCAACTTGTCACGTAAAGAAGGCTCCAAAGTAAATGCACCTTCGGGGAGTGCACGCCGTACATCATTATCTTTCTTTACGGCCTCTCCAGGTCTTGCATCTCTCCCTTTTGATGAACCTTTCACATCAAAAAGCTGATCCAGATGCTTATCTGTATCGTATACTGATTTCATTACGACAAATTTCACATTACGTCGCAAATGGTACAATTTGACACGATACATACCCAAAAACTTCGTCACCAAGGTATTTGGATTCAGGGAACAGTGGCGAAAGTAGTGGGGTAAAATCCTTCGCAAAAATTTGCTTTCTGCATTCGTCATGGTTTTGATCATGTATTTTCCATCCTTGGAATAAAAGAAGAATTGTCCACTTTTGGCATTCGATTGGAATTCAATGTAATTTGCATTCCCACAAACCGATAATAAAAAGTCATATTCATTGACACCAAACATCCTTCGCAGGTATGCAAAGCCGAGTGGAGAGTAGTCTTTGAACTTGAATGTATGACTCAGTGGGTGCGGCGGTGTTATGTCACCACCTCGTGGTGGAAAGACGTACTTTACGACTGCCATCAAGTCATCGTTATCAAGCCAGCGTCTTTCATTGTGAGCAGTTTCACTCATTTCCATATTTGTTCTCCCTATTGATGTTCTCATTCCCAACATTACAGCAATGGACATGGTATATAGTTCATGTTTTCCATCGATAACTTTCCCCTTCACATATGATCGCATTTTGTCACTAGAATGTTTTGACCTACGGCGTTTGATAAATTTGCGAACAGAAGAAGGGCCTTGAAAATGAAAAGCTTCATCATCATCCCTATCTTCCTTTGACGACAGTTTGAATCGCTTTGACAACATTTTCTTCTTCTTTGTCGCTGCCATTTCAGCTCGTTTGTTGTTTTCATCTTCTTCATCTTCTGTATATTGATCAGGAACATTTATAAGAATTGGATTGATATGAGTTTTTTTCACAATAACTTCTTGATCATTCTCAATATTTGAAGTTTGTAATTTGTCATCAATTTCAGCAGTTAACATTTCATCATCACTCAGATCTCCGAAGTCATTTGAGATAGTGACGTTGGCATGTTTTTCAGTTTCTGCGACAGATATTTCAGAGGGCATTCGATTAGGAACATCTTCTGAAGAACTTCTTCGAAAGATTGTCGAGGGGCGGGTTATTGAACTTGATACAGCTACATCGCTTGTTGATGATCTTCTGCGTTGTTTTTCCGCTATTGCTTGATCACTCTGTTGATTTTTGGCATCAGAAGCAGAAGCTTTGGACCTATCGTCGGATGTCGCCGTTAGAGAAAATGCCTTGGAAGATTTGAATAAATTCTTCGTTGACCATCGCTGTGATGTTGGAGATAGCAATTTTGGTTCCCCACCGCTGCTAACTATACGTCGATGATTCTGATGTTCTCGTTGTCTTTCCATTTCTTCCCCAGCACGACATGCTGCTGCCACAGCCGCTGGGAGTGCGGCATGTGTTATTTGGTTGTTATTGGTTGAATTTGCAAGAAGTAATGAATGGACCATGTAACTTGGTTGTTGTTGCTGTTGAGGCGCAGCACCAACACCATCTCCCACTGCACTGTTTCCCGAATCTATAGATTGTGAATTTTCTGATCCAATTGAATCACCCCGATCCCTCCCTCCTCCTAATGAATCATCTGCTTTTGAGGATGTCGTTGGGGAGAATATAACAACCTTCTTGCGACTACCAGCATCGGAATCACCCTCGTTATCTACCTCTGGTATTGTCGGGGGCTGAGCCCCAGCCGCAGACAGAGCCAAAGATTCATCTGCCTCCCCAGTCGCAGCCAACTCACGTGGCGAAACAAACGCCGGTGCTCCCCTTCTATCCCCCGCATGTCCAGGCTGTCCACTTGCGATTCTAGCCGATGATTTTAATACGCGAACACCCGCTTGTAATTTGGTAGAGCGGGCTGCCTTTCGAACTTTTGAGACCCGAATATCGGCATTAGCTTTCAGAGCTTCAGCGGCAGGTGTGCCCTCTTCAATTTCCACTAGGAGTAATGGTGACAGCAATGGGCTTTGTGTTCCCGCAGGTGGGGGAGGTGGGGCGGTTGTTTCTGTACTCGTTGAATTGCCACTTTCTGCTGATTTTGTTACCTTCGGAGAGTAAGCTGGTGTCGTGGGCGGCGGTGGAGGAGGCTTGTCGGCCATGTCAGTTGCGATAATATTGTTGTTGTTATTATTTTTCTTCATCATAATGGTATTGTTCAAATATATTATCTTTTGTAGATCGAAGATGTAAAATTTGTGTGTTCACAGCCGTCAAGTCTACCTCTCAACTTCTCTCTAGAGCTGCCCCTTCTTTCACTCACAATCTTCGTTTCGCAGTCACTCCAGGTTGATCACCACAGATGTATGCCCATTCTAATCCAACTATCAACTATCATAGTGCTCTTCCTTCATGGCTACTGCACACTTACTCTGATCTGCTGCTATTTCTCTATTACCTCACTGGNAGCCCGTAGCGCCCGAAAAATAACAATGTTGGGTTGACCTATCTACTGCCTTCACTACTGCAACACAGGATGGTAACCTAGAGAGAAGGGGAGGTTCAAACAATAATAACAATACTATATGGATCATTTATGTTGTGTTTTAGCTGCAGCTGCGCCACGCGTGACATTTCCAACTTGAATTGCAACATCTGAATGCAGGAAAGAGGCAGCCTCTGCTGATTTCAAAACTTTGATGGCTGACCTTTGAATCATCTCTTCTTCAAATTCACCGAGAGCTTGTGGGATTCTTTCATGAATAATTTGGTTCTTGTCGTCCTTGGTAGTGCGAACTACACTGTAAATCTTACGAGCTAGTAGAACAGCATCTAACAGCGCTTGATTGGCGCCTTGTCCTTTGAAAGGACTCATCGGCTGGGTGAAAAGTATTGTGAGTGTTTGAGTGAAACGATAAAACGATCACTACTTTGAGCGACTTACGTGAGCAGCATCCCCAAGCAAGGTTACAAACCTTGCCGTAGAGTCTGTATCATTGCATCCTTGGCGAAGAAAGTCTCTGTCGACTAGCTCTCTGTCGTAGCATGGGTATCCAGTGATAAGATCTTGCGGCGTCTGTGTAAGAAGGTCGGGAATCGGATCGTGCCAAGAAGAGCAGCGTTTCAGAGCTTCTTTCTTCAACGCTGCAGGCCCAAGCGAGCTCAGTGTCTTTGCGTCAGACTCATCCATTGGAAACGAAAGCTGCCACATGCTCAAGCCTCTCCTAGATTCACTCGCGGTTTTGACGCCACCACCCAGAACAGATCCTTCTTCGCCAGCTTTAGCAAATGGCATTGCGTAGAGCCTGGTCGTTCCATCGGCTGTTTGAAACACGGTCTCGCCATCAGTCAGATTATTTGTTGGAGATGGCGCTATTCCAAGGATAACAATGCAACCCAAATACCTAAGTGGAGTAGAAGCATCGCCTAACTTCTTTGATCTTACGATGCTTCTCAACCCATCCGCACCAACAAGAATTGTTGTATTTGCATTTGTCGTAACTTCTTCGTCATCTTTGCTATCAGTATCCAATCCTCTTCTTCTAAATTTCAGTTTCAATGTACTAAAGCTATTGCTCTCGTTGTCTTCTTCATCATCGGCTTTGCAATATCCAACTAATTTATGCCCCCACTGGATGGTGTTTGGTCGTAGCATTTCCATCAACACAGAGCGAAGATTTTGACGTGAGATGTGAGCATTTTGTCTCTTAGAATGTTTCTTTCCATTCTTCTCAAATCTTCCACCCCATTTTCGCATGCCCCACTCTCCTACCACTGTTCCATCGGGCTTGTGGACTACATGCCTAGTTGAGTGAATGCCAAACCTACTACGTTTCATGTCTTTCTGCTCTTTCTCAGCTGGTTCATTGGCATTGTGCTCACTTTCATCTTCGTCGCCATCAATCAAGGAAAAGAAGCCAAGTGCTCTAAGAGCTCTAGCACCTTGTTGCATCGTGAGACCGTATCCTTGCTTTCGCTCTTCGAAAGATGTGTCGCGTTCGTAAATCTTGCATGGTATGTTTCGATGCTGCAGGGCTGCAGCTAAGGCAACTCCTCCTATTCCTCCTCCTACGATCGCAACCGTAAAACCATGAAATGTTTCCGCATCAAAGCCTTCACAGGTATTACCACTATCATCTTCAGCAGATATAGCAATTAGGCCAGATGCATCGCAAGCACTACAAGGTTTCATTGGAATATGAGATATAACGTCTCCATCTTGCTTTTCTTTTTTAGCTCGCCTTTCTCGTGCTTTCTTTGAAAGATTAGAACGAACTTTCGATTCACCGTTACATTTATGGCATATTTGAATTATCTTTCCCATTTTCCTTTCATATGGTGATCTTTGATGAAGCCCAACATTGCCGTGCACTTCCATCTTGACATATGTCCGTCATTCTTCTCTTCATGGACTGACTCGGCTCATCTCTGAGAGATCTCTTGCAGTGCGTTGTGGTGTGCATATAATATGATAGCGAGCGCGATAAGCGTTTGCTACTCGTTGACGAGTAAAGTGAAAGTAGAGGAGTCCACGCAATCCGCATGTAACAATTGTTGTATGGGTCGTTACCTGTAGCCGTGGCACACTGATAATTTCTCACTTGGGTGCCTTCCGGATGCCTCTTCTATACTTATCACTAGCTGCTCTTTCCCTGTCTTTTCCCGCTTTGATCACCCCTGCGAGGTCTATATTTGCACCAAAGACAATGTATCTGATTGTTGGTCCACGAATGTGTACCCAGTCAAAACTTTCTGTACCGCCTGTGTTTGTAGTTGTAGTTGTAGTAGTTGCGGATGTGGTTAGTGCTTCCTTTTGTCTGTTCTTGAGAACTATGTTCATTGAGTCTGCCGACACGAGACTGCCTTTCAACGAGCGGCCGTGCTTAGTCTCTACAATCAAATCTATCCCTACGAAGTAGCGCAGTAGTGTGGCTAGATTGGCATCGGCAGGTTTACTAGACATGTTGCCTACTGCCTACAACATCATGTTGCCTTATTTTGTGAGGTTGTGGTGTGTGGTGATTGGTGATGGTTGATGTCGAGGTTCAGGATAAATACCCCTCTCCTCGCTCTTAAAAGAGGGATAAAATTTGGATGTGGGGTTTAACTCGACTTAATATACTCTAGCTTTACCAGAGCTGGGGGTTAAACTTTGAGTTAGGCCAAGCGATAATTAGGGCGGGGGTATTGCACAGCTCCCAGCAATCATCAATAAGATGCTCGCTGCTCGCTCACCCGTCGAGGCTCTTCTTACTTGTTAACTTTTCTACTTCTTGTGTGATCTCCTATCATATTCAACCTTTTTAAACTCGGCTTTACAAGTAGACTCTAATGCATTGAGCCTTTTGGTAACTTTTTTCAGGTCATTTGAAATGGTGTTCGATTCAGTCTTTGTTGCTAGCAAAGCATTGCTTCGTGCTAACTCTCGCTCCAGCTTTGCATTCTTCTCCTCTAACATTTTGATCTTTGTATCAAGTTGTCTAAAGAATGACTGGTACTCCTGCATTCGTGCAGACAAGAGCATAAAATGGGTGTCTGCGTGTTGATTCAGATGCCTTGTAACATCAGCAGCTTGAACTATTGCAGTACATCCTACTATCGACAGAGGACACTCCGCTTGTCGTAAGTTACAGCGTGTTGTTACATGGACATGCATATCATGTCGTGCCACATCCATTCCGCAGCCGCTTGGGCAGGGTAATAACTTATACCCACATTCTTCATCGTGCTCTTCTGCATACTTCTTTGATATTTGCATTTGGCATTTGTGATTTGGACATTGAATGTATTGAAACTGGCACGACTCTTCCTCTTTGCTTCCATGATTGCTACGGCTAGGACTCATGTGAAGTGTGCTCGCACATGTCTCCTTGTTACAATGTAGCTCAAATGCTTCTCTATCTATATCTTTTATCAGTAGACGAGCAAGCGCAAGGCGTTCCTCCTCAGTGAAATATTTTGTAATTGCCTTTTTACGAAGTGGTTGAATAGTTTGAATGTTTTGGTCTACATCTGGATTAAGCAAATGCATTAAAGGCCCAGGTTTGCCGACTGACGTTTCCGCAAAATTCACCAATCTTTCCTTAACATTGTCAATATCCGCTGTACCATTAGATCCAATAGAAAGTGTGTCAATCAATTTTGATTTGAGCGGAAGAACTTGTGCATCAGTGATCTTCTCTGGGTCTGCCGGTCCATACTTAAAGAGAGAAGCAAGAGAAAGAGCATCAATCATTGCATCTGAGAGTGTTGTTACAGCCTTGGAATCACAGAAATCACATTTATTGTAAATCTCTTTTGGGAGAAAGTGGTCGGGACGGAACATTGCAATTCTACACATTCTTCTACGTCGGACAAAATCAAGCAATCCTCTCTTTCTGTTAGGATGCAACAAGGATTGTTCTTTGAAATCAGGAAAGTATTGCCACCCCTCTTCATCGGTAGATCCATCCTCTGCTCCCCTGCAGGGTACAAATCCACAGTATTCATCGATATTGTTGTTGCCATTATTATCATGTGTACCGCATTCGTGGTCATCGTCTTGTTCTTTTGTAGAAAAGTCTTCTTCATGAAAAGACCAGCCGCGTTTGCACGTCTTATGTGTAGTTGCAGAACTAGATGCTTTTCCATTGTTGTTATTGCGTTCCTTATCCACCACATCTTCTCTCAATAAAGCCAAGCAACCTTCTCTTATTGATTTCCAGCTTAGTGAACCATCCTGCGTTGAAAATGGCCCTCGTTCAGTTGGTAAAAGGCCTGCTTTGGAGAAGCCGCGTCCGATCCACAGACGTTCATTCTCATAGATCTCTACGGGGCGCTTAAGCTCGCAGAACTCGGGTTGGTCGGAGGTCATCATCTTCTTTTATTGCAAGCTTCTTACATCTATGTTGCGTGATGCGTGATGTTGTTTGTTGTTGACGANCAAAGCTTCTTGTCCACCCATAGCATAGCCCCAGCCAGCAACCATGCCACCGAAGAAGAAGAAGGAGGAAAAACAATCTCCAGCGCCTACGAGGAGCACGGCCAACACCTTCAGTATCTTTGCAGCGGGCATTGCGTTTTTTCTAGGTGTGGTTTCACCACCCACATTACACCTCTTTAGCACAACACAACACGTTGACACACTTGGCTTGAAGAACAAGTCATCTTTATCCTCCAAGAAGGCATCTTCTGGACGACTACTGCCCCCCTACACGCCATGTACGGCCACCAATCTTGCAAACTACGTTCACGACGTGCCCATTCCTGGGTTACATATCGTTTGTATTGAAGCACTGAAATTTGATGCAGATGGGAAGGCAATCCCTTCCTCGAACTACAATGATGATCAGCAACGTCGACTAGTTGAGAATAATTCCTTGAGATTTACATTTTTGAAAGAATCTATCAAACCACCCAAGTTGTACCAACGCAAATATGTTAACGGGCGAGACGGCGGCAGTGGCAGCGGTGTCGGATCTGTAGATTGGAACGATGTCAAACAACTCTTGATACGAGAGTTGCAATTGGCACCCGAGGGACCACGCCAGCAACCATGGGCTGTCTTCACGCCACTAGGCCAGCGGATTGTTGGTGAGAAAGATGTAGTTTCAAAGACAAGCAGCAGTATTGATGATGATAATAATATGATCGGGTCCAACGAACACATACTACAAATGTTGGCTTCATCAGGAATGGTGCTTGTCTTTCAAGGAGGGAATTGGAGATGGCCCGGTGTGCGAGAGGGCTTTCAAAGGAGTATTGATCTATCGCCAACACTGAATTTTAATGACGAGTCTAATGAGACGCGCAAAGTTACAATTGAGACATTGTCCATGACTCCGCTTGTTGTTTCAATTAAGGGATTCCTAACAGACGAGGAATGCGAATATATTGCTTCTACTGCTGAGCCTCACATGGAATACTCTGGAGTGTCATTAAAAGATGTAGATAAGGGCAAGGCTGCTTCGAATTGGCGAACATCTCAATCTACATTTCTTTCGTCTAGAGGGGACGCAATATTGAATGCAATTGACCATCGCACAGCTTCGTTGTCACGCGTACCAAAAAATCATCAAGAAATGGTACAGGTATTGCGGTATGGGCAAACTGAAAAGTATGATGCTCATCACGACTATTTTGATCCAAAAGACTATCAGAGAGATCCGCAAACATTGAGTTTAATTGAAAATGGGAAGAAGAACCGCTACGCGACAGTTTTTTGGTACTTGACAACAGTCAAAGAGGGCGGAGAAACTATCTTCCCACATTATCAAGGCAAACCACTACCTCGAGGATATCGCCATTCAGATTGTACCTATGGGCTAAAAGTGAAACCACAAAAAGGCAAAGTTATTATTTTTTACAGTTTGGATGCCAGAGGACAGCAAGATCCAATGAGTTTGCATGGGGCTTGTCCGGTGATTGGAGAACAAGATGTTAAGTGGGCAGCTAATAAATGGATCTGGAATGGTCCGATGGGATATACAAGTGCTGATTGAACACAGTAGGTTGGTTTTGAAAAAGGGTAAACCAAGGTTTCTCCTCTTTTTCCTCTCCTCTTCTCTCCCCTCTCCTCCACTCTCCACTCACATCACACACTAACATCACACACTATCT
>JALLBI010000508.1:0-12649 GCA_036940125.1 Mediolabrus comicus
CATCAATTTAAGTTTGACATTCCTAACTCTAGGGTTGAATCGATGCACTCCTGTGGAATGCGCCACACTTCTTCCTGGATTGTTGAAATTTTGGGAAAGCATTTTGACTACCAAATCAAGGTTGCAGCAGCAGCACCAACGCCATCATAACTCTACACCAACAACAAGGAGGCCAACATCAACTGTTGGTTTACTCCATTGTACTGATCCAAGTCTAAAAATGAGACATGATCAAACATGGCATTTGATATTCCGTTGTCTTGAATCGATTTCACATAACCCTATGGAAAATGCGGCTATTCGAAGCGTAGTTAAGTCATCATCATCATTGGAGACTGCCAGTAATACTACTTCATCGAATGATGAAAAAACGGCAGCAGCATCATCATTACCTGTAACATCATCTCTCAATGATGCAAAACAAGTTATTGCCACAAGTTCCATTATCAGTTCTGCATTATTTGATCTATTCACCGATATATTCCTTTATTCACCAGTTAATAACAATGCATCATCATCTACCACCACCATAACACCGGGTCTATCCCCAATCGGATATCAACGTCTTGTGTCTGGTCCAGCCTCACAATGTTCTGGTGTGAAAACATTTCGAGAGGAATTTGTAACTAGAACAAGCTTACGTGAATTGAAATTGAAATTGTTGGATTTGATTGCCCCCTGTCGGAGATTTGCGTTGTTTATGCCAGACAAACAGAGTGAAGAAGAAAATGCTGTTGATGGTGGCAATGGTAATGAAAATACAGGCAATAATTATGATGATGGAATGGGGATATCTCGAACTGTTGCCCTGATGGTATTACTTACGGGTGACTCAGACCCTGATATCAAATCAAAGGCAGAATCGTATTTGAGAGCACATATGGATACATATCGTGGTAAGGATGTAGATGTAGGAAGAGGAGAATCGGGTAGTATTCATGATGCACTACTCGGGAATTCGATTGCATTGGCACAATCCATCATGTCTTTTACCATTGGGGATATTTCATCCGCAAATTCAAGAAGGAAACTGACCGCAAAGTATCAAAATGAGATTGCATTGTCCGTATTACAATCGAGTTTGGGTCTAACGTATCATTATGAGTCTGATGCCGAGCAAAAGGTATATTTGTCGTGCTGTCGAATGAAAGTTCCTGACTATACTGCAACACCCGCGCTGAAGTTTGTTGCCAAGATGCTTGAGGAAAACCCCAAGTTATTTCAAGTGGGTATTGACATGGAACTAGATGAAGCAGATGTAGCAGCGGTATATATCGGAACATTGGCAGTTTCTGTATTCAATGAAATACGCCGTCCTGGCTCGTCTTCATCATCTGTCGTAGAGTCCGGTGCATCATTATTACAGGCATTATGTGTAAGATTAACACTGTTCTATGATGCAAGGACCCATGGGGGGAGAGATAGACTTCGGGTGATATTGGCACAATGTCTGAAGTTAGCATCCGATGTGTTGACGCCAACGTCTACTGGAGTTGGAGACTCAAATAATTCGAGAGGAGGAAATGTGACCAAAACTACCATTGGTGTTGAAATACGCGACCATTGCTACACTCTAATATCGACATTGGCTAGATCAAACTTTGCAGTTGATGAGAAGCAAGAGATATTTGATTGTGGCAACCCTTCTAACTCATCATCGGTAGCATTTACGTCCATCGCAACGGCTACATTACTTTTTGGATGCTCATCGAATGAAGCAGAAATTCTTCGGCCTCGTGCAACGTCAGCATTAGACGCCTTGCTTGCGGGATACACACGCGTGATAGCTCAACAATCAAACAAACACAGTCCAGTGGAGCATCCCGACACACAGAACGTCGCTGTTGCTGCCAATCCTTGGGCTGATATGACAGCATCCGATGGCGTGAAATCTATTGCGTCGAAAGACACCGATGAAATCACCGCTGGTCTTGCACGATCATTATCTCCCCTCTTATGGCGTGCCGCTCGCCCGAGCCAACCAAAGTCTTCAAGGCTTGCCGCTGCTAGGTGGTCTCATGAGCTTCTATCCAAAATCGATGCATCTAATGCGTATCACTTGCTATGTTTTCTTTCGGGGGATGATGATGCCACTGTATCTATGATAGCGAAAGAAGCGATGGGAGTGTCGAAAACGCTTGGGGAAGACATAAATTTCAGTTCTTTGGCAAGAGGTGATTTAACCAATATCCCAAGCTTTGGTGAAATAATGACTTCTGTGATAGCATCCAAAAGTCGGACACAATACAAAGAATTTCATTTGCGAGCTCAAGCTGCTTCGTTGAGATTTATGGTACAGTCATTATTCAGCGAGGAAAGCTTCTACGGGGACGAGCTTAAAGGAGGAGGAGATGAAATGAATATCTTCGTCTCTGTCATCCTTGAAACATTGTCAATTTATAGGAATAGGTCGTTGTTACGTGAGGAAACCGATTTAGTTGACGAAGCCTCCATTTGCTTGGCAGCGTGCACGTCATCTTCTTTTGAAGGACGTTCTCTCGTTAGGAATTTCAAGGATGATGCCGGTTTTAGTTTCAACGATATTTCAATGCAAGCGCTCAGCTCGCATTCTTCCATAGCAAGGAGGCATTTTTCTGAAGTTTTAGGACATCTATACTCAGATCATACATTATGGACTGACTCTCCTGGTTCATTTTCTATCTCTGACTGGATTGACGTTACCGGCTTGTTAACAACAGCCACCATTTGCTCAATGAAGCTCGAAAGTATGTTCCAACCAAGCTTTATACTCGGTGAAGTACACGGTGCAGCGTTCCTTGGATCGCAATGTGTGCGTGCATTCCGTCTCGCTGAGGACAGCGGGGAGAACAATGCAGCCGATGTCTCCGAGTGTTGGAAAGTCCTCGCAAACATAGTCTCATTACTCGGGAGAGGTCTTGCACACTCTGATGCTGCCATTGGGAATGCGTGCTCAAGGGGGATCGTGATTGGTTTCTCCTACGAAGGTCAAGACGCCCCAATTCTGAACAAGGAATTGTTTGATGCCGTGGCCGTTGCACTTGATCAAACGAATGTCTCTTTGAGAAAATTTGCTTCAATAGATCATGCAGATGCTAATAGATCGGCATCATTGATCCAAGCGTCTGGGTTACTTCTCGCAGCTTCGACTGCTGGGGCTGGTTCTGCCAGCAACAGTCAGGATAACGCAGTCATTGGACTTGGAGGAGCGCGGCTTCAGTGTGTTGATTCGTTGTTCAACATCCTCGGATCAGCTGTGTACAAGAAAGATGACGAATTAAGTCTTGCTGTCGGCGAAGCTCTCGTCAAATACGCAGATGCATTTGGACGAGGAGAGTGGGTGACAACTTCTGACTCAATATGGCCTGAAGGTCCATACGATGAGGAGTATGCATTTTCACTTCCGCCGCATGTTCATATTCTCTACACATTGTTTGAGAGAGAACTTAAGTCTTCAAACCCAATGAAGAAAAACTCATGTGCTCCTGTCATGCTTGCAATTGTTGGACACGCCTCTCGACTATGTAATATTGATGCAGCTTCTTTTTCACAAAGAGCTTTGATACAAGAAGTAACAAAGCCAAGTCTCATGGTTCGTTTCCAGACCAATTTTATCCAATTGCTTTCACACCCAAAAGCAACTCAATTATCTCGTGAGAGTTGTTGCAGAGGAATTGCCGCTCTTCGTGGCCTATCTACCGCTATTTTGACACCAGGAATGGAAACGGAGTCATTAAACGAACGTCTACTGAAAGCATTTGGCGGAACTAGCAATTATGGAGGCTCCGCAATGATGGAAACGGAGGCTCAAGCCAGAGAACGTCGGAACGATGGCGACGCGAACGTTGTAAATGGCACTTCAGCTGAGATCGGTGGAACTAGCGGTCTTAGTGAAGCTGCTTTGGGTGCCTATCGTGAAATGGCTAGTGCCGCTGTTGCAGTAGATAGACCCGACGTGCTTTACTCTCTTATGATCTTATCAACGAGTCATCAGATATGGAGTCAACATGAGGCGAGGGAACGGTACGGAGCCAAAACAATCCTTGGAAAATCTACTTCAAATGATACCGACGAAATTAGAATAGCGTTGAAACCACACCTCGGGAAACTAATCCCGCGTTTGCTACGAGCATGCAATGATCCTAACAAACAAACGCGTGAGCAGATGAACAATTTATGGATTGCTCTGACTGGAGGAGGTGCAGAAAGCAGGGCTTTAATTACACAGCACTTCCTAACAACGATGGACGTGTTAATTGAAGAGGCTGGGAGCAAGCTGTGGCGTGCTCGTGTCGGTGCATGTGGTGCATTGGCTGACATAATTGTTGGTAGGAGTTGGAGAGAGCTTGGTGGTGGCGGCGTAGAGATTGATGATGAAGGTGCTGGTATGGAAGGTGTAACAGCATCCATCAGACTACTGCGTCTATGGCGAGTTACGATGAGAGCACTTGATGATGTGAGGACTCCAGTCAGAGAGAGAGGTGATACACTTGGACGAGGCGTTCGGGCACTTACCATTCGTCTTTGCGATCCTCTTGCAGGAGAGAGTGCAAAGGAAGATGAACAAGTTTATCTAAGTAATGCCGAGAAAAAGCGACGTGAAAAGGAAAATGATAGGAATTCTGAATTTGCTGCCACCGTCTCATTGGGATGGCTTGTGAAGTACGGATTGAACCAGCCATGTGCTGAAGCTACTGGAATATGTATATCATGTCTCCTTGGCATTGTTGATGTCTCAAAACCTACAACATTACAACCTGTCTTGGCCGAACTCATTGGATCTTTACTGATGGCCATGTCTGGATTAGAGCCCTCCGCACTAAATTACCTTCAAGTTAGAGCTGCTGGTAATGAAACGTCACAAGGCGCGACCGGAGCAGATGGATATGATAGGTTGGAAAGGCTACGGATACAGCTAGCAAGCAGTGGCCCAATCGCTGAGGTAAGCCAGAGTGTGAAAATTGTCTATCCTTCTTGCACTTTACTTGTCCAACTCACTACTTATTGCCTCAACGATAGGCTCTCAATAAATGCCTAGACATGGTAAAGTTCGTCGATTTAGATGCTCAAAAGAAGCTCATCCCTGAGCTAGACTCTGCGCTTAGGAAGGGGGCCGGGTTTGCCACACGGGCTGCTACCGCGGATGCTGTAACTTCATTAACGAATACATGCCCAGCTGCGTTCCGCTTCCCTGGCTCGTCAACTACAAACCCTACTGTTCGCTTATTGCGAGCGATTTATTTTGCATCAGAGAGGGAGCGTGGCGCTACTGCAAAAGTAAGTTGCTCAAAGCATTGATCGTTTATCACTTCCTTCGCTCAAATACTCACCACACTTCTCTCACCAGGATAAAATGGTGCATTCTCTCGGGTCAATCGCAGTGATAGCACCGGCTAAAGCTGTCAGAGTTCTTGCGGTCAAGGCTTGTGAGCGATACTGTGAAGCATCGGGTAGCAACAACAATCCATCTCTTCGCAGAGCAGCTGCTGCAACAGTTCGTGCTATTGTAGTCCGAGCTTCAAATCATCTGAAGGACGGCGGGCCAAGAGATATCTGGCGTAAAAAAGTGTTGCCAATTGCTTTCCTCGGGCGGAAAGATGACGATGCCAAGGTAGCAGCGCTTTGGACCGAAGTATGGGACGAAGGCGGGACAGCGGTTGGTTTATCCGGTGAAGATACATTTGGCGTCATGCTACAGGAGCAGTTATTGCCCTATCTCGCTAATGCCGTGTTATCTGCTCTGAGGAGTCCAAGTTGGGCAAACAGAAGAGAAGCTTGCGCTGTTGTTACAGAGCTGGTTGATGCAAATATTTTATCTCCCTCCCCTCGCTCAACTAGTGGTACAAGCAGAGAAGTTGAACGTTTTAAGCAACGAGCAAAGGTTAGCAGCATATTGTTGAACGAGTGTGTTGAAATCATCCGTCGAAGTCGAATCTGGGATGGAAAAGGTGATGTTTGCTCAGCTGCAGCGCAGATTGCAGCCAAATGGACGGGTATTGCTCCGAACTTTGACCATTGTCCACGTATACCTCTTGTGTTTCGAACAGATTGTGAATCACTATTCGAAGCTGACAATTGGTTCAAAAGTTCGGAGCAATCCAATCCTAACGTTGAAGATGCAGGAAACAGCGAACATGAACAATCCGATCAAGTCCCCATAGAAAGCGCGGACGAAGATTCAGCCTTGGACATGAGTGGTGAACAAGACTTCGAAGATGATACCGATCAGCAGGTTAGTAGTGACGAATTAGTTGAAACCACAACTGAATGTGCACAGTCTGTGACACTTGTTGGATTATGCAGAATACTTGCTGAACAAGGTTTACGGTCAGGAGGCTCGACGGAAGGTCGCCTTCCCTACCGAGTCGCAGCATTTAGTGCCCTTTCTATACTTCTCAAATCAATCGTTCCGGATGAGAGCTCAAAACACTACACAAGTACCATTGAACATCAAAGCTTTGTGTACAATGTCATTACTCCAAGTCTTTTCAACTTTGTTTTAGGCGAATCATCTGATAACGAGAAGCCGGCGCCGATCCTAGTGGCAAGGGCACTTGAGTGTCTTGCATCATCCATGTACAATGGGGTGGGCACTGGCTCAGAACACAATGACGCCATTGTATTACTCAAATTCTTTTCGTTATCAACTGGTAATACTCAACCGGCTTGGACAGTGAGACAAACGGCAGCACTTGCTGCTTCAAGCTTGATTTCTAAGACTTCATTGAATATTGTGAGGAGGAACGACACAATCATCACCGTACTCGAGTGTTCGTCTCAAGCGTTGAAAGACAAAAAGTTTTGGAAAGTTAGAGCCGCAGGTTTAGAGTTACTCCTAAGTCTTGTGAGTAGAGTAAAGCAGGCTGGACGCAACGATCCTGAAAATCAACTAGCAATGGAGGCAATTCTCCCATACAAGGAGAAAATTGTTGCTATTGCACGCAAGTCATTGTCAGATAATGAGTCACAAGTTACTGCAGTTGCAAGTAAACTGACGGTAGCAATGAGTTGGTGGCCATGATAATGTTGCAAAGGCTAGATAGAATACTTACACATGTAAATAATGGTTTACTACTTGATCACTCTGACTTCTGTTGAGTAAGTAAGAGAGTACTCTTGATAGGGGGCCCATGAAAGGGACTCCCTGGGACCTGAACCTGCCCTCCAACTTCCCTCCAAACTCCAAAACTAGAGGGAAAACGGGAAAACTCCATCTCGAATTCTCGATCCAANGCAAAGTCTACAATAATACCTGCCATTAAAAGGGAGGCGTGAAGTGGAGAAGCACTTGAAGTCTATTCCCTTCCACAAATAAGTAGAATGCTTTCTGACCGTGATGAAACTGAAACATTGGGTGTGGAGAAAACCTCCATCACCGATGACAACAATACATCTTTCACATCATCAGATGATGGTACTGGTTGTAATGCATTTCTGGAGGTGCTGAAATCTAGTATGTCATCGCTACTTAGCTCAGGAGTGGATGAGGTCATAAATGAAGTACCGTCTATTGAAGTAGATGTAAGTTGTTGCGCCTCCTATTTCTACGGTGTATAAATTTGCGATGTATCATGAACCTCCACGATTTTGATCTCGTTTTCTGTGCTGTATGATAAACTATGTATTTTGTTCTCATTTCTTTGCTTAATCTGACTTTCAATACAACATACTAATACACGTAGGAATCTGACGGGGACTCAATATACAACTTAATTGTTAATGAACGTGAACCTACTCCTCAGACGCAAGTTCCCGCACCACTTAACCGCGACTATCGCTCGGTTAGAGCCAGTGTATTGGAACGAGATACGGACAACGTCGCCAACTACATCAGCATTAAGAAAATTTTTGATAAGAATGAGAACAATTACTACTATTCCGAATCCAACTTCAAGGCACGTAAAAAGTATGAGAAATATTTCAAGAGGAGAAGGAGCAAAAGTCATGACTTGGAAAATTTAGATGAATCTGTCCATTCCAAGGTGAGTTTGGTTAAACACTGCATTTCTGCAAGTATATACCAAGGTCCGCCACCGGTCAAGGAGGATGGGTCAGCCGTGGAAAGTATTATAAAGAAAAGAAATACATGGACCAGTCAGACACGTGTTTCTTCTTCTACTCAACGATCGTCGGGATCATCGTCAGGCACACGTTTCAAATCAAATATCACCTTTTCAAACGTTGATGTACGTGAGTATGAGCGTATTGCTGGGGACAACCCCTGTGTAAGAGGTGGAGTTCCGCTATCGATAGGTTGGGCAAATATCCAGCATGAATCCATCCCTCTAGATGAGTACGAAAATGCCAAGGGACCACCTAGAGATAAGATTGAAATGATTGTCCCAGCAAGTGTCCGCAGGTCGATGCTTCGAGATGAATTCAAAGTATCTGTACCTGATCTCAATGCAGCAATGAAATCTGTAAATATTTGCAAAAAGCAGCGTGCTAACACATTGGCGTCGGAACATTTGGAAGTGTTCCAAGAAGTTATTGAAGTTGCAAAGCGCAAGTTTAAACGCATGGTTGGGAAGGCAGTAAGTACTCGGAAGCAAGCTGAGGAGTTATGGCAAGCATCTCATGATGCTGCCATGGCTGAATATCTGGAGGAGAATGAAGGTGCAAGTCTGCAAATGAGAAATGGTATTGATAATGGAGACGACGAACTGCTCGGTCTTGATATAGGATCAATAATTGTTTGTGATGAAGAGAATGAGAGTGACAAAAAGTTGCCGGATGCTGTTAGTTCTCTGAGGTCGGATAGAAGATCTCTTCGTCGTAAATCATTCTCAAACGTCTCTGATCCTTTCCATTAGCACACAGAGCAAATGTCAGTATGTTTTAGATGTACATAAAAATGAATTAGTAGTAGTAGTATTTTCTTCATCTTCATCATCCAAGGTCGTAATGCTGTCAGTAGATGGTGAAATAATAGATATATTTAGTGGTCATGCGTCCTTCATCAGAGAGTTGATAAATATTAGTTGTGAGTACTGCCAAGTTTCTTGTAGTAAGATGATGATAAGAAGTAGGTAAGAGCCTAGTAAGAGTGGAGTAATTGTAAGTAGGGGCATGAATGATGAGAGTGTGGCACTCAACTTCTTGACTTTTGTCCATGCGTTACCGATACGACTCTTTGTGCGACAGTTCTTCTGATATTGGGCCTCTCCATTGGGAACTTTGGTGACAAAAGTGCCGAGAAGTGAAAATGCACAGTGGAAGAAGTAAGAGAGAAGTGCAAATGCAAGGCAGCTTCTTAGTTTTGTTGAAGAAGCACTTTGCGTCCAGTGATCGTCATCCAAATCTTGACAGCATTGCACGCCGCGAAGAATTGCGACGCAACATAACAAATAACAACCATAATACTCCTACAACGCGCCGCCAAAGAGACAATAGTAGCCGCCTCCTCAGTTTCTTTGTGCACTTGTTGTGCTGCTTACACTAAAAATCCTCCGACGCAATTCGCATTATTTAGTATTTTCCAAGGCATGTCCCCATTCCCAGACGCCTGCGCGGACGAAATGGTTATAGCAACATCATCAGATCTTAATTCATCATCACCGTTGGAAACTTTAGCGACCAATCCAGCAAAAGACGACCACACAAAGGCATCCGGTGAACTTTATACGGATCCTGCACAGGTGAGTTCATGTTGATTGATTAAAAAATAATAATTTTATGCGTCGCCCTAGCCTATCAGCGGCGATCTTTTCACATTATGCATATCATATCTCATGTGCACTATTTATTTTGATCTGTACCTATATCTTTTCCTAAATCAAAAAAAATAATAATTTCTATCAGGGAGACACCGAGAACAAAGACCCGCCCTCTCTTGAACCCACAATGGATACGGTCCTCTCGGAGGAATCCGATCATCTAGATGCTGGGGCACGGCCGCCCACCGAAGAAGAACTCGAGCGGGATGTTAACAATGTAGCCAACTATATTGACATCAAGAAAGTAGTTGGGAAGAATGAATCCAACTATTATTACACTCCAAAGAATAAAGCTACCCGCAAAACTGTTGAGAAAATCAAGAAGTCGAAGGGCCGAGCAAAGGAGGTGGATATGTTGGATACGTCACAGCACACACGTAGGTCCTTACTTACTGGCTGCAGGCGCAAGAGTTCATACTTTGGCCCCGAGACAAGAAGGAAAGATGGGTCAGAGGTGAAGGGGATCCTCAAGGACCATGCCTATCACATCCGCAAAAGTAGTTTACTTTCTGGTCTTTCTACCGATGATTCGGAACCTGCCCCTCCCCTCAAGCGTGGAATTTCCTGGAGTAGTGTTGATATTCGTGAACACACTCGTATTGCTGGGGACAATCCCTGCGTATCATCAGGTGTCCCCTTATCAATTGGTTGGGAAAGTATCCAACACGATCCCATCCCTCTTGATGACTACGAAAAAGCCAAGGGCCCTTCTCGAGATAAGATTGAAATGATGGTCCCAGCAAGTGTCCGCAGATCAATGCTTCGAGATGAGTTTAAAGTATCCGTGGACGATCTCAATGCATCCATGAAATCTGTTGCTATTTCCAAGAGGCAACGGACCCAAACCGTTGCGACAGAACACTTGGAGGGATGGCATGAGTTAGCTCAGAGCGCGAAGCGTAAGTTTAAACGATTCATGAACAAGTCAAGCACGAAGCAGGAGCAGGCGGCATTATGGGAAGAAGCTCATAATTCTGCTACGAAAGCATTTTTGGAGGGTTTTAGTGTAGATGCAGTCGCCACCAAGAGTCAACACCTGAAAAGCTCAGGGGGTTTACTCGATGGTGTTGAACCTGCTGTTATGCCGACGGAAATTTCCATCAAGCCTGATGAGTAGAGCTGTGCCTACCTGCTAATTAAGAGAAATTGCTTGGAGTCCACCAGACCAGGAACAACTTTTGTTTTTGTGTTCCGCCAATTGTGTTTTAGAGATACAAGTTGTAATATTTACTAAATACTCTTTAGGATAGATTATATTCTGAATTATATTCTGAAAATAAGCTGTTCAGCCTCGCTGCGCTCAGCTAAACACCATCGAAGTTGAGAAGAAATTAAGGTTACTCACACTCTTAATATTCATATACAGATATAGATTGTCAAGAGGCAGCGAGGAAAACATCAACAGAAGAAGTTTATAGTATAAGATGGAATGGAACAATGGAAGAGGGCATAGAATGTCATTTTAGAGACATGAAGAACAAGTAGTGGGTTAAGAGCAAAGAGCAAGAGAGAAAAAGAAGGGAAAAGATTATTGTGGCTCCTCTACTACTTATTGACTCTTTCATCTTGATTTGCCTTTATTCATCTCTTTTAGTTTTCTAATCACTTCAATGCAGAAGAAACCTATCATTTCCTGCGAACCGTCCTGCGAACCGACTGGATGGCTCTCTAGAGGTAGGTATGGTACTTACAACCTCTCAGCAGCCTCTCAGCCTGTTCATTTCTGTTCGACTCTTGTGAAATTGCAGAATAAAACCCACGTCCATTCATCAAAATGCCCACAAAGTACATACCTGTGAAAATGATGTCTTTATTGGGACTCTACATAAATGGAACTACCACAACTCTGTAGAGATAACCTTTTCATCTCAAATAATGACTAGGTAGATACCTAATAATGACCCCATGACGACTTTTACACGTCATTACCGTCACATTCTTTTATGTTCTTCCGGTGGCAACTTTTGTGTCGCAAAACTGACGTGTATGTAACGACGCGTCGGAATAAAAAAGTACTCCTAATCGCGGCAGACAAAAGCATTTGACTTCCGACCTGAACAAAACCAGTGTACCTGAATGATACTCTGGAATATGTCAAACAATACTAAAGTTCGAAGAATATCAAGTAACAACGAAATGAATCCCAATAGTGCCAACGATTTATACAATTTGAATAGTGCCACTACGGCGATGGCACCGGGTTCCATGATGGTGGGTGGTGGTGGTGGTGGTAACTCTAATAACACCACGTTCCATTCATCTGGGATGTCTTCTCAACAACAGCAGCAGCAGAACAACAACAACAACAACAACACTGCCGCTGGAGGAACTTCAAATAATAGTACCACTACGGACAGTCTCTTCCTTCAGCTTCAGGCTCAACAGCAGCGTATGCATGGTCCCGGAGGAGGGCAGATGCAGCAGCAGCAACAGCAATACGCTAACGGTTATGGCAACAACAACACAGATGTAGGTGGCACATCTTCTATATCCACTACCCTTCCACTCAACGATGGTAGCTCAAATAATAATAACACCGCCTCCGCTGGTGGTGGTGGTGGTGGTGGTGCCCCATCTGACTTTCAAACATACCGCTCATCCATAGCCTCACTTGCCTCCTCCACCAATAACACCAACACCTCCACCCACAATTCCAACAATAACGATAATGACGACGACGATGACACATCAAGTGATGCATACCGTCGTGTCTCCAAAGAGTCACTTGCAAGTCATGAAAGTTTGAGTGATATGTTAAATTCCAATTCATTGAATAGTGTTGTAGTCACGGGTAATAATTTGAGTAATATTGGTAGTTACTCTGCTGGACTTGCTGCTGCTGCTTCTGGTGGAGTTGGTGGAGCTAGTGTTGGGGGTGTAAATAATGGAGGGATGGATCCACAGCAGCAACAGAATCTATTGAATTTGTTACAAAGGCAGCAGATGCAGATGGG
>JALLBI010000510.1:0-10743 GCA_036940125.1 Mediolabrus comicus
GCAGACAATGTGATATCACCTCCGTCATAGTACCCACCATCACCGCTTCGTAGGGATATTGTACCCCCAGCACCACCTTTCGCAGACCCCGAAGAGACAATGACACTACCAGAATTTCCACCCTCCACGGTAGTATCGGAAGAGGATACAATAATTTTGCCACTAACGCCGTCCTGACTAGAGCCACTCCGCACATCAACGTTCCCTCCCGTTCCCGTCATTGCTGCAGAATTAGAAGGAAGAAGATAAAATTAATTAGAGATGCAGTGGATAAATAATATCCAATGAAGCAACAACAAATAAATAATTAAAGAGTAGTCTGTAGGGTAAAAGCTATGACGAATAATAACGAATGATAATGCCTCACCATGACCTCCGCTCAAGAAGAGAGTTCCTCCATTCCTCCCCACTCCACTACTATTTCCTGCAGTAATATTTACTGCACTTCCGTCTGAATTTTTCGATAATCCAGATGAAATAACAATGGATCCCGAGGATGTTGTATTATGAGACGTCCCGCTACGGATAATAATAGCGCCCGAAGTTTCATTCTTTTCTGCATCGGCCGCATTGGTTTCTAGGACAAGATCGGGAGTGTGGATGCTACTACTGCTCCCCACGGTGCCGTGCGCCGTGGCAGCGAGGGCAAGCAGGGATAGGTTGAGTTTCATTCCCCTAATCTAATAATAAATGGATGGAAGAATTAAGAAGAATTATTTGGAGAAGGTGAGAGCGAAAGAAGAAGAGCAAGAATTGCGTTTCATCGCCGCCGCCGCGCCTCCCTTTGGGACGCCTACGCCGCTGCACGCCGTCTTGTTGCGACGCCGCCGCCTCCTCCTCCTCCTCCTAAACAAATAATAAACTTACCTACTGCTTCTAATACTTCTATTATAACTGCTGCTACTACTACCACCGCTGCTGCCGTCGTGTCGTCAGCCTTTTCGCGTTCGTCTTCGTCAATTAATTTTTTGAGACGAAATGAAATCCAGTCAGCAGGAAGGAAAAGGGAAAACCGAGGAGAGAGGAGCCATGCAACTTAGAAAATCAGAGAATATATAATGAGCAGAAAGTAAGTAGAGACCTACCAAGCTGCCTGGAGTAGAGAGAGCTCGTTCTTCCTTTCACAATAATGATCCACATAATAATAATAGTAGCACCAAGAATCCTCACTATATTCCCTCACCTACATGACTGCATATCTCCAGATTCACCCGCTTCTCATTGCGACATTGTGAATTGAACACACCCAGACGACTAAATCACGCCCATTTGCAGAGGCACAATGAAGCAGAGGTCATACTGCATGTACCCAACCAATGATCACTCCTTTTTATCGATGCAGTATTGCCGTATCAAAGATGCAGAGAGTGGTCAATAGAGTTCCAACGAAGAAGATATGAATCTATTGACTAGGTATGCCCTCCCAGAATTACTCTCTTTGGAGATGGGCTATGCAGGAAGATTATTTCTTTGGTAACCAAATAAGCTCACATTATCGCCTTCAATAACAGATCTAGGTCTCCACTGTGTTTGTGCAATGCATACACACACTACCAAGTCTGTAATATAATAATATTATATCCAACATACATTTTTCGATGTCAAGTTACTTATTCAGTCTCAATATTGCTTGATATCAGACAGAGCAGTGCTTACGGATTATTGGTGCGCCTTCATCGTTGTAACTTGCAGCTGGCTCGGGAGTTGATGCATAATGATCCTTCTTCTATGCTCGATACTTTTATGAATACGATCAAATACGATGAGAGTGCACAGTGCTTTTCAGAAGCATTCATTATTACGCTGTGGGGAAGCTCCTTTATCGCCCATAATTTCATGATACGGAGCTTCGAGGAAATCATAATATTTGCTCCGTGATGTTTTTTGTAGAAGTATCTTTTGTATCAAAGCAATCATCGGTGGTCGACCGCCCGAGAGCAGCTGAAATCATGCAAAGACCTAAAAGGCACTCTAAATGAATGCTACAGAAAAGTAGATTATTTTTACGTCGTCGTGTTATGCATAACTACCATATCTCCTGCGAGAAGGGTAATCTCTTTTCAACACTGGATATGACATCATGGCTCCAAGTTCTACAACCTCTCCCCTTTGCCTTTGTCGATCTACAGAAATCTACGTAGGAATTAATACTATATCAACACAGCAAAACGGAGACGAAAGTTTCGAATTCTGAAGCAAGTGAGAGCGCTCGAAATAATCACGTTATCACTGTTAACATAGACGCATCCTAATACTATAACAAAATAAGCAAAAGCAATGGATACCGTGCGTTCATTCAAGGGTCTAAACATTAGATCAATCCAAGACTATCTCTCAAACTGCGATGTACCATTCCAACCATCTAACGTCTACTCCACCCAAAGTGAAACTTCATTCATCGATACCAATCGACGCAAATCTATGTATCGAACTATTACTGATCCTAATTTATTTAGACTTGTTGAAGACTTAATTATGGGGGAGATTAATAAAGGTGATAGTGAGTATCAGTATGTATTGTGGAAAAATGGATCGGATATTACTCACATCAAGTATGACGAGGGGTAAGATAGAAAATATAGTGTGCATTATATCATATATTAGAGAGTGTAGCTTATAATTCTTGGATACGACCTATAATATATATCTTCTTGTTTTACTCTTTATATATAGGGGATTCTTCAAGCGCCATCGCGATTTCAATTCAACTACTTCCAACTTGATTGAAGAGTTTAGGTAAGAGAGAGAAAGCACGTCATGTGTCATTGTTTATTACTACTTCTCATTATTATGTCTTTGGCACCACCAAACTATGAGTATACTAACACATTCCACGTTATCATAATATATCAATAGCCTCATCGTGTGTGTAACACCAGAGGAAGAGGCTGCAATGGGAGTAGAGGGTGGGGAGACATCCATCCTCGCCTTTTCAGGACTAAATTCAAACCCTGTAGAAAAGATATTTGATACGAAAACTCCAGGATGTGCACTCCTATTTAGAAAAGATCTAAATCATGAGGGTAAGGAGCTAATCAGGGGTGTAAAGCATATAATTACGGCCAATATCTTTGCTGTGAAGAAGACACAGTCGGAACAAGTTCTTTACGTTACCTTTCCAGAAGATGAAGAGGAAGTGGAGGAAGAGGGTACCGGTAAGGGAGGAGATGGCGCTGCTTCCAAGACTGCCATACAGCGTGTTGCAAATGACTCAAAGTCATATGTGTTGCCTGTTAGTCGTCTAAAGGGTATGCTAGAAGCCCACGTTCATTTTACAAACTCACAAGCCGAGGCCGAGGGGAAAGATCATCCTCAAGTGGTAACCTTCCTCTGTACCAACTTCACTTTTGAGCATTTTGGAGTTGTTGCCAGGATATTGAATCGTTGCTATGTGGACGAAGGTAGTATTAGCCGTGCAAAGATCTGCCTTGACTTCTTTGGCCCATTCGATGTTCAGAATCTACTTGTGGATCTTGCACTTGAAGATAGTGTAGGAGATGCAGAGCAAGAAGAGCAAAGCGGTAATGCGGATACAGATGTGAGCGAAGATGCCAATGATGATAATGCTACTGCTGTGGAGGCTGCTGATATTATTGTGTGCGAAAATGAAGCCAGAATGCAAGCCGTGCTGGATGTTGCCAGGCAGTTCAACGAGCCGTATGTACCATTCAAAATTCTCTTTGTCGAAGGTATGCTCCAGTATTTTGACGGAGATGGAAACGGCTGCAATGCTCCATTTGATGTACCTATGACTGCAGCGGCAGCTTTCGTAGGTGATTATAATAATGTACTGGGATTGTGGTGTCTCGACCAACGTTATCAGAGAGAGTTTACACTGCAAGGCGCACTTGACGAGAGTAACTTCTTCGAGTGTGCTCCAGCGGATCACATTGAACTTCTGTTGAATCTTGATCTGGGTGAGAAGGTTGAACTTTTTCGTCCTCCGCCAGGAGCTAATTATGAATCTTGGGAGATGCGTTTTTATTCTTGGGAAGAGATGGACTCTGAAGAGTTCCTCCAGGAAGGAATAGGTCTCGGATTAAATGTTCGTGTCGATGATGATGAGCTAAAGTCAGGACTCCTAAAGTACCTGTTCAACAAGTATGATAGAAGTGACATCAAACCTCTTGATCTCCGTGCCGGCTTGAGTAAAGAGTCAGAAGTAGTGCAGCCTGTCAACTCGTTATTTCACCTGGATGGAAATGGGAAAGCATGCTTCACTCGTGAACAAGCAAAGCTAGCTAGTGACCACATCGCATCCATCGGATTGGAGGAGAAAGTGAAAGCAAGTCTGAATAAGAAACAGTTCGAATTGCCTCAGGTCAGCGAAAAGGTCAGCATGGTGTACTGGTGAGTGATCATATGTTTCATAACGCATGTACATTTTATATGTTTGTATATTCAACAAGCACATTACCGTATTATCTTGATCCAACTAGCAACGATGATCGCTACGGAAAAATGAATGTCCTTTGGGTATGTGGCGTGATGCGACTAGAAGAGAATGCAGAAGCTTCTTATACCGACGAAAGTGCAGAGAATGCAGAAGCTTCATCTACCGACGAAAGTGCAGAGAATGCAGAAGCTTCATCTACCGACGAAAGTGCAGAGAATGCAGAAGCTTCATCTACCGGAGAAAGTGCAGAGAATGATGAGCATGTGGATGTGGAGTTTGATGCGTGGCCGTCGGCTGAAGGAAAAGCCATGGTGGAGCATGCAAAACGTCTTGGCAACATGTATGCAGAGATCTGCGAATCCGGTGGAGAGCTCCCGGAGGAATGGTGGGAGTATTATTCAGATGAAAGCAGCGAGCTTGAATTTGACGATTATTCGCACGATGAAGGAGATGAAAGCAGCGAGCTTAGGTTTGAACAAGATTCGTACGATGAAGGAGACGAATCTGATTGAGGGATAGATTGAAGCAAGCATCATCTCAGGAGGAATAAGTGTTGCGCCTTTCCTCATCCTCAATATGGAGTAATGCATTTCATACTGCATGTCTGGCTCCATTGAATTTCAATTTACATAAGTATAATTATACGAGTTTGAATACTACTCGGACATGCTGCCTAATGTTAACTGCAACTGCCCCTCCATCATGACTCCAGAACCTTTTCTCCATTTGTACCACTACCCTCCCTCATTGATAAGAAGGACAAAGAGCATAGAGACCATTCTCTTCCTTTCACAGATCAATATGGTGCAGCATTTTGAAGAAGCAAAACCCAATCATCTCCCGTCATCTCATTTTGTAACTTTGACACACCAGGTCACACACTATATTTCCTCAATCAAGATGCATCCCGCTTCTCATTGCGACATTGTGAATTAAACACACCCAGACGACTATATCACGCCTATTTGCAGAGATACAGAGATGAATAGGTCATACTACATGTGCCCAAACAATGATCACTCCTTTTTATCGATGTAGAGTATTTGCCGTATCAAAGATGCAGAGAGTGGTCAATAGAGTTCCAACAAAGAAGATATGAATCTATTGATCTAGGTATGCCCTCCCAGAATTATCGTACTCTCATTTGAAGATGGGCTATGCAGGACCATTATTTCTTTGGTAACCAAATAAGCTCACATTATCGCCTTCATAACAGATCTAAGTCTCCACTGTGTGTTGCGTACATATTTCACTACCAAGTTTGTGTATTATAATATCACATCCAGGATACACTTTGATTTCAGAATTGCATTATTCAGTCTCAACTTTGCTTGATATTAGACAGCTGATGATCATTGTTGCGCCTTCATCGTTGTAAATTGCAGCTGGATTGGGAGTCTAATGTTCCTTCCTTCCCATGATGATATATTCATACATATGATGACAGTGCTTTTCAGAAGCATCGAGTATCACGCGGTGGGGAAGCTCCTTTATCGCCCATAATTTCATGATACGGAGCTTCGAGGAAATCATAATATTTGCTCTCCGTGATGTTTTTTGTAGAAGTATCTTTTGTATCGAAGTAATCATCGGAGAGTAGCATTAATCACATAAAGACCAAAGGTTTAGGCACTCTAATGAAGCTCAGAAAAGTAGGTTAATTTTTACGTCGTCTTGTTATGCATAACTATCTCTCTGCCGAGAAGGTTAATCCCTTTTCCACACTGGATATAGGAAAAGGAGCATCAATCGGTTGCCATTGCCATCTTCAAGATGTTGGAGCGACGGTTGTCACTGTCACTTGTCACAACATGAAACAACGACACTTTTTACTATGATCACTGCAGTTGTACAGCGAAGAAATGTGGCGTCTGCTCTTGTTGTTGTTGGTGTTGATGAATGATGTTCTCTATTCTATTTTTATTTTATATACGAATGCCTTGGATTCCACAAGAGATGATCGAAAATAAACTCAAGTGGAGAAAGCTCAATTGGAGGTAATAGTATTGTGCACTTCTACCACATCTCCATCTCTCTCCTCAAAAGAATGCCCACAGAGAGCCGCTTGTAGATTGTTCAAGAAGATCGCACTTCAGACAAAGAGCAAGAAGTGAGGAATGATTTACCACTCTTCGATGCCGCTGCCGTATTCTTCGTCGGATTCTTCGTAGTAGTATCTCTCAGTCAATCCTTCGCGGCGCACCAAGGGAACAACTATTTCTCTGTATTCTGCTTCTGTGGGTGGTCGGTAAAATCCCTTGTAGAGATCTACCCAACTTTCAATCTCTTCTAATTCTTCAATGTATTGGCCATAATCACTGCTTTCTCTATCCGGCTCAGGATCCAGCCAATTCACTTCGCACGCGTTAGCTTTACCATGTTGCCATCGGTATCCAATGCGTGTCCCTGCTTGAACAAAACCAATGCATAGCGGAGCCGAATAATGGGCACCATAACCGTATGGGTCATCTTCCACAGAATCATACCAATCCGGAGAATCTTCATCCAGACTTCCATGCCAGCCTTTCAATAAAGATAGAGCGGGACGTTGTTTTTTGAGAAGATGGAGCGTGTTAACGAGATCACGCGCATCAGAAACACGTTGTAACTGATAGTTACTGCCACCATAGGTTTCTTTTGAGAGGACAAGGCGTTCCAGGGATGAGAAATCATTTTCACCAATGTCCCGAATATCTCCTGTTGCAAAAGTTTCGTACAAATCTAACTCCTTCAAATGTGGAAAGTCTGCCAGATCCATAAAATTGCCCTCAACATGACAACGATGAATATCCACCTTTTCAAGTGTGTCTTTGAGCACTCTCAAACTGTTGATATTGCCAGTCAAATTATCATTGCAGGGACACTTCAACTCTCTGAGCAAGGGAAACCCAACCAACATGTCCAAATCCCATTTTAGATCACCGCAGCGTTTGATGGTAAGCTTTTGAAGTAGCGGAAAGCTATTGAAAAGAAACGGATATCTTCCGTTCAAACCTACAGCGTGCGTAATTTCCAAGATGCGCAATTTTCCAAAGTTGGATATCATTTCAAAGTCGTGTGTTGTCCAGTCGGCACACCATTGGATAGATCCTTCATTTGGATCCTCCCCTTCGCTCCATCTATTTCCCCGTCCGAGATGACAGATCCCAATTTGCTGTAAATTTGGTAGCTCTGTTGTCATCACTCTCATGATGTTGTACTGTGTTATGCCATTCGGCAAAGAAACACGGAAGTCGGTAAGTGGGACGATAGTCTTTCTTGCCGCCTCACTCCATTTTTTGGAGACACGGCGGAGGCGCATGATAACTTGGGGTGGGAGAAATGAAAAGATATTGGCGAGCATCTCGTCGGCGAGGGCATCAAAGTGTATTTCGGCCAATCTTTTCTTACAAGCTCGTTTATGAAGTGGCCGATGATTCCGCTGACAGGCAACGCTGCAATATTGGACGAGTTTGCAAGCGCATTTCTTCAATTTGNGTAGTAGCAAGAGAGATCTACGGGCCGATTTCAAGAATAGTAGTAGGAAGAGCGAGCGAGTGCTCAGTATCAGTAGAGTTTTCAAGAAGGTTATGATAAAAGACTAAGCTATTAGAATAAAAGTTATGCTAGAAGACTCAAGTATATGAGAATGGTCTACTGTTACATTATTTTCATGATTTATACACACTCAGTTCTTGCTGCATCACGCTGTGGACTTTTCATTGCATCAATAGCAGCCTTGTGAGTGCGAAGAGTTGCTTCTAATTCATCTTTGGTGATGTTTCCTTTTGAATAATGTGCCCAGAGCTCTTTCATTGAATCCTCATCTCCAAGCTTGGCGGCGATGATGAGATGTTTCACAGCCCTTTCCATGTTACCATTATCTTCTTCTACACAAGCAAGATTGTGTCTAGCTTTGGGGTGCCCCCCAATGGCAGCCTGCTCCAAATGATAGACTGTCTTTTCCTCATCCTTCACGACACCTATCCCGTTTGCATACATAATTGACAAATGATAATGCGCATCCGCATCTCCCAATTTAGCTGCCTTTGTCGAATATTCAAATGCATTATCGTAGTCTCCGTCATGATAGCATTTTGTACCCATTTGGCTTAGTGCATCCGGATCATTTGCCTTGATTCTTTCCATCACTCTCTTGATATTTTCTTCCCTATTTGTAGCCATCTTTCTACAGAATGGACACTTGCGTCCTCCATTGCTCTTGATATCGGCGTAAACACAGCCCTTACAAATCCAAGCACTGCAGCATGGAAAAAATGAATATTTTTGTGTGTCAAGCGGCATCGGCAAGAAGCAAAGCGGACACTCCCCGCGCTGACTACCGTCGGGCTGTGTAAACAAAAGATTATCACGAATTTCAGCCATCCTCTGTTTGCATACTTTTTTATGCAGTGAACGATGCTCCTTCTGACAGTCAACGCTGCAATATTTGACGAGTTTGCAGGCGCATTTCTTCAATTTTACATCGTCCAATGCTGGGATGCCACAGTTAGCACAAACTTCCTCCTCTTTGCTCATCTTTACCACAGTTTGCTCCTCTACAGAAAAAAAAGCAGCAATAATTATTGAGGACACCGGAACTAAGGAAAAGGCCGCCTCGGTCGTAGATTCCAACGAGCCGAAGAGGTCAAAAGGAGGTGGTTTCAGGAGGTTTCAGGTGGTTTTGCTTTTTGCTGTCAAAGAGTGCTCAGAAAAGTGAAAAGGAGGAATGAGGAAAAGAGAAAAGAGAGTAACTTTTTATAACAACTCTAGCTACTCAAAAGGAAGGCAACAAACTTAGAACTCAAGTATGATAATGAACTGCTTTTACATATTGCAACTATCTATCTATCCCCAATCACGAATATTTCTGCTTTTCTGCTTTCTCCCTCTCCGGACTTTTCATTTCATCAATAGCAGCCTTGTGAGTACGAAGAGTTGCTTCTAAGTTCTCTTTGGTGATGTTTCCAGCTGAATAATGCCTCCAGAGCATTTTCATTGATCCCTCATCTCCATGGTTGGCAGCAATAATGAAATGTTTCACTGCTCTCTCCATGTTACCCTTATTTTGCTCTACACATGCAAGATTGAATCTAGCGATGTGATGGCCATCCATGGCAGCCTTCTCATAATGATAAACTGCCTTTTCCTTATCCTTCTCGACACCTTCCTCCCTCTCATACATGGCTCCTAATTGATTATGCGCTGATGCATCTCCCAATTCAGCTGCCTTCGACCAATATTTTATTGCACTGGCGTGATCACCTTCATGGTAGCGTTGTGTACCCATGAAGCGCATAGCAGCCGGATCAGTTGCCTTGATTCGTTTCATTATTCTCCTGCGCCATTCTTCATTAGTCACCGCTGGCTCTCGACAAAATGGACAATTGAAGTTTCCGTTTTGTACGCGATGAGCATATTTACAGCCATGACAAATTAATTTGCTGCAGCAGGAATAAAACATAGTTTTTGTTGGATCTAGCGGCATCGGCAAGAAGCAGATCGGGCACTCTCCGTCATGGGTGCCATCGGGTTGTGTAAATAATTTCTTGTCATGTAATTCTTTTGCCCGTTTTTGACACTCTTCCTCGTGCTGCTCTTGATGATCCTCCTTACATTTATCGCCGCAATATTTCACAAGATCGCAGCCATCACAATCCTCAAATTTGATGTCATCAATTTCGGCAATGCCGCAGTTAGCGCAGCAAACTAGGTCCTCTTTGCTCATCATTACACAACATCACCTCCAGAATAAATTAGCGATCACAGGAACGATACTCCAAGAGTATTTTATGGTGTAAAGACCTCTCCCCCTCTTGGTTCGCTCTCCTATCAAGTAGCGGCAGCGGCAGGCAGAGCAAGCAAAGAGCAGTCAAAAAATGAGGAAAAGAGAGAACACTGAATTACCGAGATGCGGATTCCCGTTACTTACCCAAGATCCTCTTGCACGACCGATGCGAGTAACAAGGAAATGTCTTGACAATATCCCCCCCCTTGCCACGAGTCAAAACAAGCACGTATACTCCGGTAACAACATACTCCGTTATGTTGTGAGCAAAGATATCATCATGTCATAAAGAATAAAGCAAAAAAATGATTACGCAAGAATTGAAGACAGAGCAAGAGCAAGGAGTGGCACGACGAGATGTCAATCTCCTAGAAGTTACAGATCATGATGACAACTCATCAGTCGACACCACCATCTACAAAGATTGGCATGACAAGGCAAATGATCACTCACTACGCAAAAGAGTCGTGATGAATATATATAAAGCTCTCATTACCGAGTTCAAACAGAAGAACAAGTACTCGGACGAATGGAGGAGGAAGTTACCACAATTGACTCAAGACGGTGAGCCAATTGTGGT
>JALLBI010000511.1:0-10870 GCA_036940125.1 Mediolabrus comicus
TCGCTACCAAGCCCAACTGTGACCTATACTGGTCTAATTATCGAGTGATCGCTCCTTTGACTGAATTGCATGTTTCAAATAATCACGTCCACATCTTGTGCGCAAAGAAATCACTGACTGAACTTTTGTTTTCCGTCTCTTTATCACAATAATAATAATAAAATCAACCCTCTCCCTTGGCGCAATTCACACCAACAATACAATACAATTAACAGAACACTGGAATCAACAATTATACATTTTAATCATGCCCTTTGGAGATCCTAAATACACCGTTGTCAACCCCTCCCCCGATGTTGATCAAACGATCCGCTCACTCCGCACATCCGATTACCTCAGTGCGGCATTCATGACGGGAGCATCCTGGTCCTACGGATATATCTTTGGTAAGCCCACCCGAATGGCATCGGCGTCAACGGCAATGGCATTGGGGATGACATGTGCGGGAATGATGGTGCTTCAGAATGGAAGGGCACGGCTACGTGGATATAGAGAGAATGCAAAGGAGGTGAAGAAGTATGGTGCGTGGGCAGTACAACCGGAAAAGAAGGCTAATGAACCTGGAATGAGGTTCCCCACTGCCACGGGAGTTACTAGTCCAAGTGTGCAGCCTCCATTGAACTGGAGGAATTTCGATTAACAAAAATGTGGATGAGAGGAATATGAATATACTTTGTAATTTTAGAGTGGAACTGGGAACTGGGGGGATAGCGAAGAGGCATGCAAAGCAACCATGGGAGTTACGGCTTTCGATTTTTTGTCGAAAGTATTATACACAACACAGCTACAACATAGAGTAAGTGGGGGTTGGGGAGTGAGATTGCAGGCGGCCGGGAGTAAATAATGACTATTTACTTAAATTAGATAACGAACATGTCTCGCTTGTTTTGTTTCCGATTTTAAGTGGGAAGTGTGAAGAAACCAGTCACTCAGGAACGTTATGGAAGGGGCACTATAAACCGTACAATTACACGTTTACCTTCGTGGGTGTAACTGGATAGTAACTGAAACGTTTAGCTGAAATCTATATACATTATTATATTTACATCATATTTGCAGGGGGGAAGCCCTGTACCATCTCAAATGCCTTCTCAGCCTCTTCTGATGCCCTCTTACTCACTTTCAACTTGAACATGGCTACAGAATGAAGTTTCTTAGCGTGCGCCGTCACATCAATAACTCTAGGATCATCATCTATGTTCGTGTTTTCACCAGAAGTTAACTGAACCGCTGCCATGACTTGCTTGGCCATGGCATATGCTTCCTCCATGCTTTTGAAGGCGGCGTTGGCTTCATTCATTGCCATGGTGGCAACCTGTTGCTTGAAGGCAGCTTGGGATTGAATCTCCTGCTGCTGCGAAGGGGAGATGCTTCCATGGTTCACCATACCGGAAGCAGTGTTGACAACACCCAAACCTGCCCGTTCGCTACCGAAGATGCTGCCAAACTGAGACAATGGCAGGTCTGAAGGCTTCGCTATCCTTTGAGGAAGATTCATGTCTGTTTTCGTTAAACTACTCCCAGGTCTCTCAGGTACATCCTTGGCTGCTGCTGCTGCTGCTACCTTGGCCTTCTTCCGGCTCCGTTCCTTGGGGAGTTCGTCAGGTGCTTCTTTTCTTTTCGCTCGTACGAAGTCGCTATGGGATGAGTCACCTGCAGCTTTCTTTTTTGCTAGCATAGGCTTCAGTATCCTCTTCCTAGCATTATTAAACCAGTGCTTTAACTGATTTCTGTCAAGTCCAGTTCTTTGCATCAACAGTTTCATTTCATGTGGACTGGGGTAGGGGTTGTCTATGTGCTCTGGGCTTAACAACCATTGCTTGAGGATGGCAACAGTTGCAGGATTGAGCTGTGCTCGTTTCTTTGGTCTAGCTTCCTCTGCTCCATCGAAGAGGCCAAACATGGTAATATCAGAATAGTCACAAGGCCGGATGACAAGGCCGTTGCATACACCGCCCCTCTTCTTGGGGTTGGAACAGTGATATGACACGGCCTCGGGTGTAGCTTGAATAAATTGAGCACACTCGGTTTGAGTGCGAAACCGAGCGATGACAATATTACTTTCGTTGAGGACCTCAACCGCCTTATCATTCTTCTTCTTAGGAGTAGCGGCGGCGGCGGCGGGAGATGTACTGCGGGATGATGAGCAGCTACTGGAGGCGGGCGACGACTTCGTCATCATCAGATTATTCTTCTGTTGTTGACCCCTGATAAACGTATTATTATTTGATGTCATTATATTTGGATTGTATTCGTTGCTAGCACTTCGAGATAGGTTGCGGAAGAAGCGGTGCATATCCGTGGGATGAATGCTCACGCTGGGCTTTTTGCTAAATGTGAGGGGAGAAATATCAGCCGATAGCGAGTCTTGACTTTTGTATTGGCCGCCCTTATTGAACACTTCTTGCGTAGCACTGAATGAGAACATGGGGAATATATATGTAAGGAAGTTGTTCAGGGATGTGGATTTCAAAACCAATTGTCAGGGCGTTGTCAGTTCGAGATCAACAAAAATTAATGAGATTATTATGCACAGATAGAATAACAATCGTACCTTCTGATCAACGCCACTACAAATTGACTACTGTTTGAATGATTTGTTTGTGTTTGAACCATCCCCATCCTACATACCTAACCTACCTACCTACCTAGCATAAAAGTCCAGCTTGCTTACAGAAGTAAGTATGGTACATTCAGCGGGCCTGTTTATAATCGTGCCACGTGAAACCGAGCGTCACTCAGGCTTGACAAACTGTGTGGTACGCGTGATTGATATTGACAAAATGTAAAAGAAAGCGGGAAAGGAAGTAGTAACAATGTTCTTCTTTGTTCCAATTGGGTAACGAAAGGTGAAAGGTTGCACAGGATACTTATTAGTTTAACATCATAAAATAATCTTCACCACCAGATTAGCTACTATGAGGCATAGAAAGTAAACGACGACGGTATTCTGCTTTCTTTCTTCAAGAAGAAGCCTTTCCTCTACATCCGCTGCCGCAGCAAGTTTTCCATCATCAACACCAACATGATATGGATAATTCCTCTCCTTCCATACGTCTCTCCTGAAGATAAATGTACTAAAGTATTCAATAAAGTAACATGAGGAAAGATTGAACAAAAGAAGCCTCAACATTCCAACCTTTGAACTCTTGGTTGGAAATGGAGCTAGTTGTATGAAGTTATTCAACATCGGTAGCGTTTCCGCTAAACATGCAATGCTCAAAAGGAACGACAGTCCAACTGATAACACTAATGGACGACTCTCCAAGAAACTGATTGAAAAGGGTTTTCCACTGTGATTCACCAATGTGATTACAGCATTTTGCCATATCGACACAAAGAACACAGCATTCGAGACAAGGTTTGGCTGGAATGGTGTTCTTTGAAAGAAGCTGTGTGGCTCCTTGTCCTCCGTCTTCAGAGATGCTGACGAGGTCGCAGTTCCAGTAAGACTAGCTAGGACTGCGCCAACCGACGCAGCGTTGTCAGATGCAGTAGCCGACCACTTAATCCCAAATCCTTTACGACTTCCATCGGATGGGTAGTGTTCTTGAAGTTCTTTCGCAGAAGTCACAGCGAGTGTTAGGGTAGTAATATGAACAATGGCTTGGAGAAGGGTGGACAGAACTTCTCCTGCGTTGAAGGTTTCCGATGGACGGATGTTGGCTGTGAGACGTGGCCTCGGTGTAGACGCAGCGGTGAAGGACGCCCTGTCTGTGTAAATTAGTCCAGCGAGCTCGACTTGCCACATCCACTTTCCGTAGCGAAGTCCATTCCTGTAGAGAGTGGCAAGGTTGTAGGAAGACAAGATGCAATTCAGTGCAACTCTACGGTATGTGGAAATACCACTAGCCGCAGCAGCAATGCCTGCTCGGAGGATGCTGTCGATCCCACTAATACAAGGTCTCAACAACGTAAAGCTGCTTGCAAGGCAGGCTTCACCAGTTTGAATCGAGGAGGAATCTTCGTCATCCTCGTAGGTCGAGTGAGCTGACACAGCCTTGTCTTGCATAGATTTGCTTAGACGAGCTTCTTTTTCCATTATTTTGGCTGCAGCGCTCCCTCCTTTTCTGATTTCTCTGCGTCTGATAAGCTCCTCTTGGAGAGCATCAATGACTGGCACGCCTTCAAGGATTCTACGTTGTATTCGAGCTTGAACAGCTGCGGAAGAATCACCAATACCAGCTGCCTCTATTTCGGATGTGATTGTGCCCTTCAGGCGATTGCTCCCAATCCGGCGTTTCTTTAGCCTCTCTTTTCGTCTTGCATCTTCAAAATCTTTTGAGTCTGATTGAACAGAGTGTGCATTAAAACCAGACAACATAGCTGCAGATGTGTCAGCCTTCGTCATGGCGGCGATGTCGTTCACCCCGTCTCCACACATTAGAACAAGTTTCTTCTTCTTTAGCCAGTTTACAAATTCATACTTGTCCTTTGGTGAAGCGCTCGCTACGACACTGACATGCCGAAGAAGGCGATCTTTCATGTATTGCGATGCTTCACCACCATTGTTTTCTGTAAGCAATGTAGAAATCGCATCACCCGACACAATCAACGTGCCTCCATCACTGACATCTCGCTCAACCGACTTTACTGTTCCCAAAGAGAATCTCTTCACTTGCTCGTTAGATTCCCATACAAGTGATCCAGATCTTGCTTGTTTCAGAAAGTGTGTCTTTGAAGGTATATTGTTAGTAATACCAGCTTTGACGGCACATGCAAGTGAGGCGTAAGGCTCGTCCCCTGTCAGCATGAGTACTTCAATGTTTGCTTTCTTGAGCTCTTGCACGATTCTTGGCGTGCTTTCACGCATAGGTGCGGTGAAACAAGCAAAACCTATGAAGTCTAAAGATCGATGTTCGATATCATTCCGATGAAATGACCTTGCATTCCGTCGGGCGTCACGAACCGCATTTTCCAACTCTTCGGAGCTTGTTTTTACATTTGGCAGCCCCAGCGGAAACAATTCCCTCGAGATATCTAAATTTGACGCATCCAATGCGCCTAAGCTAATGCTACGATATCCTAATAATCCTAATCGCTTCACGCTTTCGCCGTACCAGTGAGCTAGGTCACTCCCTTCTTCGTCTTTAAATAGCTGGTTCTTCATTTTATTTGGTGAACCTTTTGCAAGAAGCCACAAACGGAACTTTCCACTGCGGGATTTTGTGAGAACAATAGCAGACGACATTTTCTTGTTTGGGTCAAAGGGAAAACATCTAATCTGCCATAACTTCTCGCTACTCAGGATAGATGACGCACTTTTGTCGGTCGCACTGTATTTCCACCCCGTCCATTTGAGACCTGTCAAGTCAACGGGATCGCCCACAAGATTGCTTTCTGAATCACTCTGTTGGAGAGAGTGAGCTCCGGCAAGCACGGTATTCGCTAAGAACTTGCTTTTCTTCTTCAATCTTCTCAATTGACATGGCGGGTAAACAATCGATGTCAGGCTTTGTGTATCCTGTGTTAATGTTCCTGTTTTGTCAAACACCACAGCTTCCGTTTTTGAGGCCGACACAAGTGCTCCTGCTTCCCTGCCGACTACATCGAATTCATCTCTTAGGACTGTAGAGCATGCATGCTCTGATGCAGCAAGAGACGATGGAAGATCCGATGGAATTGACGCAACAATTATACGGATACACTGAACGATGCGCTTGAAGACAGATGTGTGATTGTGTTCATCATTAGCACTATCCAGTAATAGATAGAAACAGGAGCTGACTGCAAATGCCGTCAGCGCACCGATAAGGCGCATAGAATCGATTTCGTTACTTCTATTTGATAGTCCCGTGTTCATTTTGCTTCTCATCATTGCTTGAATTATCTCACCTCGTGAAGAATAAGATCCTATCCGGAGCGTCAGGTAAATCGTGGGTTTGCTATTCTTTGTACGTATGTGTAAAGGCAGAGGCGGTAAGCTCTCCAAAAGCTTAGAGTCCTCGTTAGATGAGTAGAGAAGCTTTGTACCAGCAAAGATGCATGATGACCTGTGCTCACCAGTCATATCCAGAGGTTCATTTGGTTTGCTGCCGTCCATACTTTCTTCGATTGAAAGGTCCAGTGGCATTTTTGCTTGCGGTACAGTCTCCCCTGTTAGAGCTGCTTCTTCTGTGACACATGTCCCATCCAACAGCAATGCATCCACAGGAATGACAATGGAAGTCTTTGCTATAGAATTCTCATTGGTCTCTATGAAGAAGACATCAGCAGGAAGTAATTCATTCGGTGATGAACACATTACCCATTCGGATCCTGAACCTTCTTCTTTTGGTCGTACTACCCAAAAGTTATAGGCACTTTCCATTCCAAGTTTTGCCTCCTCCGCCAAAGTAATTGCAGATGTTACGCTCCGTTTCGAGTCGACAAAATGTTGAAATATCAAGCGCATCATGTTTGCCAACGCTCTTCCAAGACTTTCCTCCTCTATGAGTGAAAGTATTCTTCCAATCATTTGTAAAGCAATCAAGGGAGAAGTCATTCGTTGAAGAAATGCAGACCGTAGTGTTGGCACAGGTATTGTTATGCTGGTATATGCACCATATCGTTCTTTTGCACACTCAACTTGAGATGTGGTGTGAAGACCATGTGTGAATTCATCGGATAGAAGTAATGACGGTGTTGCTTCGTGTAGAGGTGGTCCTCCACAGACCAGTGTTTCGTGTTGAAATGATGGATCATAGTAATACCTTTTTCGATGTAATTCAAAGTAATACCGACGTGGATGGCCTAAATAGCTTGTTTCTCGACCTGTGACATACTCAGGTGATTGAAATAGTGGGCAAATAATAGGAGGTTTGTTTGATACTGCGTTTCTTGACACTCTTGTTTGTGGCTGTGGCTCTGCTGTTGTATCTTCCTCGTACACCAAGACAGCTGGTACAATTTGTTTCTTCGAAGTTGAATAATATGGATCTGCTTCACCTTCCTCATTCTCATCGTACCAATTTTGCAGTAATCTACTAGCATGTATTGCAGTTATCCGATCATTGTCGTATCTTAGGTAGTTTAAAAGCACGTGTACAGTAACATTCCAAAGTGGTATCAACACCGTTCCTCCAACATACATCACAATTGATAGGAACAATCCAAGGAGAGGAAGTGGATATGGCAAATGACCAGGGGGTAGTACAAGTGATGATGGTGAGGCAATCTTCTTCGCCACGTAGATATGAAGAGGTGTTACTGTCGATCCAAATTGCTGATCTTCTTTGGGCATGTTCAAAAGCTTCCGTACAGCATCTTCTAGCGGTTTACCTGAAGTCTGCATACATGCATTGAGTGTCACATTGATTAGTAAGAATGATAAGAAGCGTAGCGGTACGAGGAATGAAGTTTGTCTGGGTAATAATATGGCTTGAACCGTAAGATTAGGCTTTGTGGTAACGTTGCTGCTTTTGGCATCAAAATGAGTGGTGGCTGCGTTGGTTTTGATTCGATTGTCGTCATTTTTCGTAACAACATCCTCACGCTCAGTTTGCAGTATCAGATGTTGGTCTGTATCACTCTTCAACTTTTTTCGTCCTCGCTTAGCCTTGTGAATTGGAATTGACTGAGTCTTTGCCCCACCTCGAATTGTATGAATCTGATGATTGAGATGATTGTTTAGAGTTGCAGAGCAAAATGTAGCCAATGATGCCACCAGTAGCAGGAGGAGTTGCATTGCTGTCAATATTGTTCTCCTTGATGATGATGACATCTTTTTCTTGCCTAACCGTAGTAAGCAGCCGTCCCCCTGCATTTTTTTGCTCTTCTTTAATCAACTCTTCCGCTCCTGTTGGCGACACTTGGGCAGTAAGTGGCAACTACAGTAGTGGCAAATGACAATGGCCATGGACAATAATAGACAAGGACTTTCAATGCGAGAGTGATCAAAGCCATTATCAGAATAAGGTGATGAAGAGTGAGAGGCGGAGAGGGGCGAACCAAGAAAACAGGGTCTACGTCTCACAATCGAAGTTTATTGACATCAAAGCATTCCCTGCTTATTATTATTTCCTCCATGGCTGCTGCTAGAGAGCTTACTTGCTGCATGCTGCATTCATTCAACACACAACTCAATAGTATCTAGTTAGTTGGGCACTGAGGGAGGCAGCTGACCTTAGCAGTTCAACAGTTCAACAGTTCAACAGTTCCACCACCTATATCTACCATGAGCAAGCCACCTGAAACAGACGTCAAGACGGGCGCAATGATAAACCCGCACAACCCCGAATTCATTACCAAAAAACCATGGTATCTCGCCGAGGGTGATGGTGACGGACCAACATTAGATCATCAAGCCGATCAACGTCGTGAGGAGGATCGTCAGGGGATCACACTAAGCGAGGCAGATCGGCTAGTGAAAGAGGAGCGTGATCGGATTAAACGTAAATTGGACAAGCAAAAATCAAAAGAAAAATCACGTAAGAAGGGAAAACGACGACATCATGACGAGGAGGAGGAGATTGACACGGATTTATTCGAGATTGGTATGTGGATTGAAGCTCTACGCAAAAATAAGAAGCCATATTTGATTGCACAGATTGTTAAAATATCTGACAAAGGACGTAGCTTTGATCTCAAGTATGAAGATGGATATTAGAACGGAATGTCAAGCCGTGGGGAGGGAAGGGTGGTAGTAGTAATACTGCTGCGTCTACTGCACCAAGGATGCGGGTAACGCGAACGGGAAATCGCAGTCATACGGTGAAGAAAACAGAGTCTGGGAAAGAAACTTATGATTCCAAACGAGATGCATATCATGGGGTGGAGGTCGATTCGCACATGAAAAAGATGGAAGAGAGGCATCGGGAGAGAGAGGCATTACGGAAGCAACAACGACAGAAAGATAGAGAGGCTAGGGAAGAAGAAATGAAGCTGCAAGCAGAAGAGAAGGGAAAGACTGAAAAGCCATCTGATAGTGATTCGGATTATGATAGTGATAATGATGGCAAAAATCACGATGGCTTTTCATCATCAGAAGATGAAGTTGTACAACATGATGAAGATGATAAATTGTTCACAACCCGGTTGGCTCGTCAGGGTGGTGTGGGTGGAGCTCAAATGAAGGTTACTGCTCGCAACCTTCGTATTCGTGAAGACACGGCGAAGTATCTTCGAAATCTAGATCCCAATTCGGCATACTACGATCCAAAAAGTAGATCTATGAGAGATAATCCATATGCAAATAATGCTGATGAGGGTGGCAATTTACAGCAGCAACAACAGGCGGCCGAAAGTATGGGCTTTGCGGGAGATAACTTTGCCCGAATTAGCGGAGATGCCGTCAAGCTTGCAGAAACACAACTGTTTGCATGGGATGCAGAGAAGAAGGTGGGAGTGGAGGGGGCGATTCATCTTCAGGCTGATCCCAGTCGGGCAGAATTAATGCGTAAAAAGGTAGAGAAGAGGGGGGAGGAATTGAAAGATAAGAAGCGGAAGCAAGTATTGGATCGATATGGTGGAGAAGAATATTTGGATAATGCGGGGAAACAGTCAGATCAAACCCAGGAAGAGAGAGCTACTCGTTTTGGTGTATCACACGCGGAACAAGAATATGGGAGGGATGGGCGACTTGCGTCTGCAACTGCTGCTGGATCGAAGCAGAAGAAACGAGCACCGATCCCGTGTAAATATGAAGAAGACATACATGTTAATGGTCACACTTCTGTTTGGGGAAGTTACTTTCACAAAGGTGCGTTCAAGTGGGGTTACGCTGATGATCATTCATTAGTAAAATCTTCTTATGGAACTGGTATCAATGGAAGAATCGCCAATGATGAATCGAATGAATTAACATATGGATCTGGTGCTGCTGGGTCTGCAATGCTCGCGAGTACAAGGAAAATGCTAGAAGTTATACCCAAAGCAGGCTCTATCAATGCAAATAGTGACAAGTATAAACCAAACGCACAGTCCAAGTTGTACGGGGAGGCAACTGATCAGCACAAAGCATTCGACAAGGAAAAGTTGATGGCAGCAATGAAGCGTCAAGAGGAAGAGGAAGCGGTGGCAGAACGAAATATGGGTAAAGGCAAAAGAAAATATAACTCACTATCTGCCGAGGTAGATGTTACAGAGGAAGATATGGAAGCATATCGGATGCGTAAAGAGCGAGGGGCTGAAGATCCGATGGCCAATATGGGTGATGAGCTGTTAGATTATAAGTAAGAAGTAAACTGATCATAACTTCATCACTGTATATTCAATTTCCTCAGTGCTTGCCTCTCTCCTTTTTGACTTTCACTTGCTTTTCAATTTTGGGTTTTATATCCATCTTGCCACTTTTCATCCCTACCAATGGACAAATCCATTTGTCCTTTGCTTTAAACTGAGGTTTCCCGTTGGCAGCGCAGTTATAACACCACTTCCCATGTGTGACAAGCAAACAATGAAGATCAAGCTTATACTCTTCCGGTACATGTTGATTAAGATCTTCGTATGCTCCCTCACGTGACGTAGACTTACTAACCCATCCGAGTTTCTGAGATATACGAAGGACATGTGTATCGACAGGGAAATCTGGAAAGCCGAGCGCGAATAAACACACGCATGAAATGGTCTTTGGTCCCATGCCTTTGAATCTAGATAGCTCCTTTGAGATATCTTCAACAGAGTCAAAGTCTTGTAAATACTCAAAGTTTGCTGCACCCCTCTCTTCCTTGGCAGTTTGTAACATGCTCTGCATTCGCTCGGCTCTAATCTTAGCGAGTCCAGCTACTCTAATTGCATCTTCAATACGTGATGTGTCTGTAGCATTAGCAACTTCTTCCCATCCTCCAGGAAACGCCTGTTTCAGTCCTGCAAATGCTCTGCGTTGATTGGCAGCGGTGGTGTTCTGTGACAGCATCGTGTTGATGACTGCATCCGTAACTGGAGTGCAAGT